>JXCR01147463.1:0-84713 GCA_002079205.1 Phalaenopsis hybrid cultivar | reverse complement strand
AAAAATCTTGAAACACTTTTAGCATCACAACGAGGTAAAGCTTGTGCTTCAATCCACTTAGAAGCGTAGTCCACTGCAATTAATATATATAAGTTCCCAAATGAAGGAATAAATGGTCCCATAAAATCTAATCCCCAAACATCAAAGATCTCAACTTCTAACATGAAATTCAGAGGCATTTCATTTCTTCTAGATATATTGCCTACTCGTTGACATCGATCACAAGTTTTTATGTATCTATAAACATCTCTAAAGATAGTAGGCCAATAAATTCCAGCTTTTAAAATTTTATAAGCAGTTTTATTAATTCCAAAATGTCTTCCAAATTCAAAATCATGACATTTCCGAATGATGAGCTCAGTTTCTTCATAAGGTAAACATCTTCTCATAATCAAATCCTTACATTGTTTATATAAATAAGGCTCATCCCAAAAACATGCTTTTGTATCATGAATAAATTTCCTTTGTTATTGCAATGTCAGCATAGGTGGCAAAATATCACTTACAATATAGTAATATATCAGCATACCATGACAATGTCAGAATAGGTGGCAAAATATCACTTACAATATAATTAACAAAATCAGCATACCATGGTTTTTCCACTCATTAATATTATAAAGTTGTTCATCAGGGAAACTATCTATAATTTCATTGTTAGTATCATGTAATTCATGGTTTTCTAATCTTGACAAATGATCAATGTCTGTAATTTTATTGTCGGTGTCAGATAATTCATGATTTTCTAATCTCGACAAATGATCAAATTATCAGTTCCCTTTCTATCAATAACCACAAGATCAAATTCTTGCATCAATAGTATCCATCTTATCAGTTCCCTTTCTATCAATAACCACAAGATCAAATTCTTGCATCAAAAGTATCATTGTTTGACATCCTTCTTTTGCATCAGATATTTAATAGCAGAGTGATCAGTATGCACAACACATTCAGCTCCAATTAAATAAGATCTAAATTTATCTAAAGCATATACAATGACCAGTAACTCTTTTTCAGTAACAATATAATTAATTTATGCTTCATTAAGAGTTTTACTAGCATAAAATCTTTTCATACCTTTGTCCAAGAACAACTCCAATAACATAATCACTAGCATCACACATCAGTAATCTTTTCATACCTTTGTCCAAGGATAGCTCCAATAGCATAATCACTAGCATCACACATCAATTCAAATGGTTTTTCCCAGTTAGGTGAAACTATAATAGGGGCTGTGATTAATATTTCCTTTAATATCTCAAAGGCATTTAAACAGCTTTCAGTAAATTCAAATTTATTGTCCTTTCTAAAAGTTAGCATAGAGGTTTGGTAATTTTTGAAAAATCTTTAATAAAATGCCTGTAAAATCCAACATGTCCAAGAAAACTCCTAACCTCACTTACATTAGTAGGTGGTGTTAGTTTAGATATAACTTGAATTTTTGCAGGGTCTGCTTCCATACCATCTTCCAAAATTTTATGCCCTAATACAATTTTTCCCTGCAACCATAAATTGACATTTCTCTCAATTTAGAACCAAATTAGTTCTTTCTCTCCAAAACTTTTTCAAGATAATTTAAGCATGCGTCAAATGATGTTCCAAATACAGAGAAATAATCTCCTGCAACCATAAATTGATATTTCTCCCAATTCAGAACCAAATTAGTTCTTTCGCATAACTCTAAATTGACATTTCTCCCAATTTAGAACTAAATTAGTTCTTAAATTGACATTTCTCCCAATTCAGAACCAAATTAGTTCTTTCGCATAACTCTAAAACTTTTGAAATTGACATTTCTCCCAATTTAGAACTAAATTAGTTCTTTCGCATAACTCCAAAACTTTTTTATTTCTCCCAATTTAGAACTAAATTAGTTCTTTCGCATAACTCCAAAACTCTTTCAAGATATTCTAATTTAGAACTAAATTAGTTCTTTCGCATAACTCTAAAACTTTTTCAAGATAAATTAAGCATGTGTAATTAGTTCTTTCGCATAACTCCAAAACTTTTTCAAGGTAATTTAAGCATGCGTCAAATGATATTTTCGCATAACTCCAAAACTTTTTCAAGATAATTTAAGCATGTGTCAAATGATGTTCCAAATATAGAGAAATCATCCATAAATACTCGCATAACTCCAAAACTTTTTCAAGGTAATTTAAGCATGCGTCAAATGATGTTCCAAATACGTAGAAATCATCCATAAATACTTCTAATCCTCAATTCCTCCTGCAACCATAAATTGACATTTCTCCCAATTTAGAACTAAATTAGTTTTTTCACTCCAAAACTTTTTCAAGATAATTTAAGCATGCGTCAAATGATGTTCCAAATACAGAGAAATAATCTCCTGCAACCATAAATTGATATTTCTCCCAATTCAGAACCAAATTAGTTCTTTCGCATAACTCTAAATTGACATTTCTCCCAATTTAGAACTAAATTAGTTCTAACCATAAATTGACATTTCTCCCAATTTAGAACTAAATTAGTTCGTTCACATAACTCCAAAACTTTTTCAAGATAATTTAAGCATGTGTCAAATGATGTTCCAAATACAGAGAAATCATCCATAAATACTTAAAATCCATCATCAATTAACTTTTAAAATATGGACATCATACATCTCTGGAATGTTGCAGGTGCATTACATAATCTAAAAGGCATTCTTCAAATACAGAGAAATCATCCATAAATACTTCCAATCCATCATCAATTAACTTACTAAATAAGGTATCTCTGGAATGTTGCAGGTGCATTACATAATCCGAAAGACATTCTTCAAAAAGCAAAAGTTCCAAAAGGACTAATTCCAATCCATCATCAATTAACTTACTAAATATAGACATCATACATCTCTGAAATGTTGCAAAATTAACTTACTAAATATGGACATCATACATCTTTGGAATGTTGCAGGTGCATTACATAATTAGGCATTCTTTGAAAAGCAAAAGTTCCAAAAGGACTAGTAAATGTTGTCTTTTCTTGATCCTCGGGATCAATAGAAATTTGATGATAGCCGATATATCCATTTAAAAAATAAAAAAAATT
Organism: Phalaenopsis hybrid cultivar; assembly: GCA_002079205.1. Classification (NCBI taxonomy): domain Eukaryota; kingdom Viridiplantae; phylum Streptophyta; class Magnoliopsida; order Asparagales; family Orchidaceae; genus Phalaenopsis; species Phalaenopsis hybrid cultivar. The sequence continues at coordinate 81,659 of JXCR01147463.1, read as the reverse complement.
ATTGTGCCCAGCAAGTCCTATCTACTATTTGGCTAAAAAGGGTAAAAGGGAAGTGATCTTTCCTGGTGACAGTGTTTAATTTTCTATAATCAATGCAAATACACCACCCAGTCTCTTGTCTAATAGGTATTAATTCATTATTTTCTTTTGTTTCAATAGTACTCGCCTTTCTTAAGAACACAATGAATTGGAGTTACCCACACACTATCTGAAATAGGATATATAATATCAGTGTCTAACTATTTCAAAATTTCCTTCTTAACTACTTCTTTCATCATTGGATTTAATCTCCTTTGTGGATCAAATCTTGGTTTATATTACTCATCTAATATAATTCTGTGCATACAGATCGAAGGACTGATTCCCTTAATATCAGCTAAGGTCCAACCAAAAGCTTTCTTATATCTTTTCAATATATATAACAGTCTTTGCTCTTGCAAATCATTTAATTTTGAAGATATAATAACTCGTAATGTAGATGAGTCTCCCAAAAACACATACTTTAAGTGGCTAAGCAATACTTTCAACTCAAGTTCAGGTTGTTTTATAATTGACGAAAATAGATTCTTATCAGCATTTTCCGTAATATCCAGCGTCTCAAATTTTTCCTGAATATAATCTAACTCTTCATTTTCTAATTCATCCAGAATAACTTCATCATTTTCTTCAAATTGTTCTTTCTCTTCAAAATGTTCTTTGAATAGATGTTCACTAATTTTCATGTGNTAAGAACAATAAAACACTAATCAAGTGGTATTTTCTCTAGCCGTCCAAATAAGAGGTTCAAATTTCCAAGCCAGGTGAGAAAAACATAAAATGGCATCAAAATTATACAAATACATCATGAGTTGATAAATCATCCACTCATCCTCACCTGTTGTGTTTCAAGCTTATATTAGAAAGTCCGGTTGAAAAAGACATAACGGCCCCCAAGAGAAATAAAGAGGAGAATGGTGTGGATTTTGATGGAGGAGAAATAGGAAGCAATGAGAATAATCTAAAGAGTGCCATCAGAAACCATGCAGTCACATAGTGTATTAACGATAGTGCGACTGGGAAATTGAAACCAATTTTTCCCAACACCTGCCAAAAAAAAAACAATACCATAAGGACCATATTGAATTACAGACGGTGGGATTGAAAGAATAATAGTTCAAACAAGATTAATCTAGCATATTTGGATTAAAGGAAAATGCTTTATTTTAGTTGTGCCAAATGTTATTGTAGGATTATTAAAATTTCCACTATGTTTGATATGGAAATATGAATTTAACATCAGTTTGATCTCCATATACCCTGACAAGATGATGCATATGTATTTTCACATAAGATAAGCTCAAAAAAAATCACAAGGAATTCAACAAAATAAAAAATCGGAATGGGATTGACCCACCAATTTATTTGCCATGATTATCCCAACAGAGATCATGAAATTAAAAGTCATTGAAATAAAAGGACCGCAATATAGTTGTTGTTTCCGTCTTGCCCCCTCAGAAGTATTAAAATCATTATACAAAGAGCTGCGAATTTCTTCAAGTGAAAGACCTGCACACATTAAAAGTGACAATTGAATACAAGAAAATTACACAGCATCAGCATAAAGGAAGCCACCTCACTAAGTACTTATGGTCATTTTATGTTAGAATCCATTTATTTGATTGCATAAAAAAAATCTGAAGCAGATAAGATTCACACTTCTGAAAAGTGAAAATCAGAAAAATATAAAAAGCGGGTGGATAAGTGAACTAAATAACTTATGCATTCATCAAAGTATTATAAATTAATTTAGCTTTATTGCAAGTGATTTGAGTAAGTTAGGGTTGAATTGCTATACATCATTATCATTTCAATAATAATAGATGTATTCTGGTTTTGAGAGTGTTATTTTGACCCCCAATTAATGAACTAAGGTCAAAGGGCAATTTTGTAATGCGGCACCGCCACCTACCACATCTCACCTACCGGCCACCTACCACCNCAATTGTTGGTGTTACAGATATCTTCGCCATCTGATAGAACCCAACACTAGAAACAGGAAACTGATTAAGAATCTTAAAAAGGTAAATTTTATGATTTAAGTTGTAGTGAGCTGATCAACATTAAGAACAATAAAACACTAATCAAGTGGTATTTGCTCTAGCCGTCCAAATAAGAGGTCCAAATTTCCAAGCCCGGTGAGAAAAACATAAAATGGCATCAAAATTATACAAATACATCATGAGTTGATAAATCATGCACTCATGCTCACCTGTTGTGCTTCAAGCTTATATTAGAAAGTCCGGTTGAAAAAGACATAACAGCCCCCAAGAGAAATAAAGAGGAGAATGGTGTGGATTTTGATGGAGGAGAAATAGGAAGCAATGAGAATAATCTAAAGAGTGCCATCAGAAACCATGCAGTCACATAGTGTATTAACGATAGTGCGACTGGGAAATTGAAACCAATTTTTCCCAACACCTGCCAAAAAAAAAAAGAACAATACCATAAGGACCATATTGAATTACAGACGGTGAGATTGAAAGAATAATAGTTCAAACAAGATTAATCTAGCATATTTGGATTAAAGGGAAATGCTTTATTTTAGTTGTGCCAAATGTTATTGTAGGATTATTAAAATTTTCACTATGTTTGATATGGAAATATGAATTTAACATCAGTTTGATCTCCATATACCCTGACAAGATGATGCATATGTATTTTCACATAAGATAAGCTCAAAAAAAATCACAAGGAATTCAACAAAATAAAAAATCGGAATGGGATTGACCCACCAATTTATTTGCCATGATTATCCCAACAGAGATCATGAAATTAAAAGTCATTGAAATAAAAGGACCGCAATATAGTTGTTGTTTCCGTCTTGCCCCCTCAGAAGTATTAAAATCATTATACAAAGAGCTGCGAATTTCTTCAAGTGAAAGACCTGCACACATTAAAAGTGACAATTGAATACAAGAAAATTACACAGCATCAGCATAAAGGAAGCCACCTCACTAAGTACTTATGGTCATTTTATGTTAGAATCCATTTATTTGATTGCATAAAAAAAAATCTGAAGCAGATAAGATTCACACTTCTGAAAAGTGAAAATCAGAAAAATATAAAAAGCGGGTGGATAAGAGAACTAAATAACTTATGCATTCATCAAAGTATTATAAATTAATTTAGCTTTATTGCAATTCATTTGAGTAAGTTAGGGTTGAATTGCTATATATCATTATCATTTCAATAATAATAGATGTATTCTGGTTTTGAGGGTACTGAAANTAGTTGTTGTTTCCGTCTTGCCCCCTCAGAAGTATTAAAATCATTATACAAAGAGCTGCGAATTTCTTCAAGCGAAAGACCTGCGCACATTAAAAGTGACAATTGAATACAAGAAAATTACACAGCATCGGCATAAAGGAAGCCACCTCACTAATTACTTATGGTTATTTTATGTTAGAATCCATTTATTTAATTGCATAAAAAAAAAATCTGAAGCAGATAAGATTCACACTTCTGAAAAGTGAAAATCAGAAAAATATAAAAACTGGGTGGATAAGAGAACTAAATAACTTATGCATTCATCAAGGTATTATAAATTAATTTAGCTTTATTGCAAGTCATTTGAGTAAGTTAGGGTTGAATTGCTATATATCATTATCATTTCAATAATAATAGATGCATTCTGGTTTTGAGAGGGTACTGAATTTTAGAAACAAAATTGAAATATAAGCAAATCATAAGATTCATTCTAATATTCTTATGCTAAAAGACAGTGGAAAATAATTAAGAACTCCACTGTTGTTCTCCATGTGAAAACTTATTAAAATTAAAAATTTTGCATTTCTTTATTTTACACCTAAAATAATAGCAACAAAAACAGCCCAAAAACCAAAGTCTATGTCAAAACACTAACAGCTAATGAATAGAATGACCCCGAATCCCAGAATTAAAGTTGGATGATAAGGCCAACAAAAAAAAGGACATCTCCTTCTGTTCGCTCTTTTTATTATGATTACTATTAGGTCCAAGCGCTCACCCTGGCCGGCATTAGCCGGGAGAAAAAAGAAAAAAAAACTAACTGTTCAGATTTATGACCAAATTTCCAAAACAAATATAGTTAGCAAAACCTGTTGAGATGCAGCAGCAAAAAAGAAATAACTACGGCATACCAATGTAGGATTACTGAGCGCTGGCACTACCACGCAAGCACTTATCAGGATAAATCAAAACCCTAGATTTATAACAAAAGTGTGCATCACGGAAAAATCACCGAATAATATTCTCCACAATAAATTATCGTAGGATGACAGTCAAATCACAAAGAATATCATTAAGAACTTAATAATGCAGATTGCGCGTTACATAAATATAATAAATGCATTGAAGCAGATGAAACAAACACATTTAATACCCGGAAAATACTAAAAAAAAAAAGATAAAACTTCAAATTCAAGTCCGGTTAGAAGGACAAAACAAAAATTAAACACCCAAAAGGCCAGAAATGACTGAAATCCATTTCCAACATCGCACATTGTAAAATAATAATAATAATAATAATAATAAACATTTTCATGCAATATAAGGCAATCCAAGTAAAAAAGACCTAGTTCCCCTGCATCGCTGTCTTTCCTCTTGACGAATCTTCTCACGTTCTTCCCCAAAAGAGAATCGAGAAAACTCATTTTGCAGGAAACCAGGGTATATCAGAGCATAGCTTCGAATCAAAAAAATTAAAGGCCGATATTCTTCCCTTAATCACTCATACCATTTATAAGATTTTGGAGCTATGATTTCAAGAAACGGGGAGATTGATAGAGAGACGAGATTGAGAATGATGGAGAGGAATGAGAGGGGCCGTCGAGAGAACGAGAACGGGAGCTGCGTTGTTTTCGCATGCCCCAAAAAAATTTAGGAGGGGAGTGTGTGTTTTAAACTTTGAGGTACGAGACCGTATTTTAATAATTTATATTTATTTAACCTGATCAGTGTCATTAATAATTTTTATTTATTTATTTAAATATTATCAGAATTAATTTCTCTGTTTAAATAATAATTTTCAATATTGTTTTGTTAAGGGTCAGTTTGGGAGCAACTTATAAGTGCGGGCGGCGTTTTCAAAACGCAGTCGCACCATTTGGTTCGTGTGTTTCGTCAGCTTATTTGAAACTGTGTTTGAGTTTTTACACTAAACGCAGGTCGCGGGCCACGTTTCAGGTACACACAAGCTGCCCCAAACTCACCCTAAATTAGTTGTCGCCATCATCTCATATTGAGGATTCTAAAAAAAATTATATAATTATTATTTTCCATAAAAATAAAAATAACTAATAGTTATGATAACAAGATTTTTTTGCTGAAATAGCATCATAAATGTTTATGTTTTGCCATAAACCACTAAATTATTTTGTTTTGTCTTTATCTACCATCATCAAAAAATCATCCTGTTAAATTATTGTTGAGCTCAATAATAATATGTCAACAATTTTTGTTCTCTTAATTTTCTTAAAGAAGACCTTGTACTACTACCCTATTAAAATGCAAATTTAAATAAGAGCAAATATATTGTCATATGAAAATTGGATGCTATATTGTGATGTAATTTTATTGTATAATAAAACAAATCAACTTTTGTGTCTTTTTTTTTATAATAATAAAGCAGCATCTAAGAAAATTTATTGCTCCCTCGAATCCATAATTTTGATCATCGATGATTTATGAACTTTTGATGCTTGGAGATAGCAATAAGCAGCAACAAAAGTTCGTTCGTGCGTGAAAAAAATTATAAATAGTGAAAAAAATAGATAACATTTATGATTTTTAAATGTCAGTAGGAATTTACCTTTGCGATTAAAACATATTACTATGTGATAAATTAAAATAGAACTTTTGGTGCTTGGATCTTGATTTATCTATGAATCACGTCTAATAAATAAAGAGACAAAAAGAGATATGCTCACAAAAAAAAGTAAAATAGAAGAATTGTATTGGTCTTTCCCGACTTTTTTGGACAAGTTTGTGTAACTCTTTATTCATAGAATGACACCTATTTATAGAGAGCATGGGATAATATTTAAAGTTACATATATATGCCTCTGTTTTTGTGGGAATTGTATAAGTTGTTATAGGTATTTTAGTCAAGTAGATGTAGACCGCTTTTTTTGGTAAATTCGTAATTTCTTATCTTACACTTAATTTCACGTGAGCCGAGTCTTGAGCAAACCATAATTTAATAAAACTGAGATTTAATCTAACAAAAAGTAAAATTAACTGAAACAAACTTCAAATATAACCAACTTTAATCAAACCCTAAAGTCAACTAAAATTAAATCTTAATCGTCCAAAACCCCATTAAAAAAATCAACCAAAACCCCGTGACTAACGTTTTCTCTTCAGAGGTCATTGCAAGACTCAAAACTTTATTATGAAAGTTGCATGATAATTTTTATGACATATAAAGGTCAGGTAAATAAGTTTAACAATCATTTGAAGTTATTTTTACATAAAATTTTCAAGTTCAATTTCATGCTTAAAAAGTACTCTCACAAACCCTTAAATTATCGTTTTATCCACAGGCTAATTCGTTGATCCCAATTACGTTATGTAAGTTGCATAATCTTCATAATCAAATATGAGGAGCATGCAAACCACTTTGGTAGTCATCGAACGCCATTTTTAAGTAAAATTATGCATTTTAGGGTTTTCGTGCATGAAGAATGCTCCCACGTAAAAATTTTTCAAGTTTAATTTTTTTTCAATTGTTTTTGTATTGTTAAAACCTTTTAAAGAGCCCTCTGCACTTAAATTTGACTCCATTTGTAGGCCCATTGAGCCGACAATAATCTGGAGAGAGAATAATAATAATTTTGATGAAAAAAANTTAGGGTTTTCGTGCATGAAGAATGCTCCCACGTAAAAATTTTTCAAGTTTAATTATTTTTCAATTGTTTTTTATCGTAAAAACCTTTTAAAGAGCCCTCTGCACTTAAATTTGACTCCATTCGTAGGCCCATTCAGCCGACAATAATCTTGAGAGAGAAAAATAATAATTTTGATCAAAAAAAGGAAACTTTGGCTATAACCGGTTTAAAAAATTCTCAAATCAAGTTTGGACATCAACTAAATATTATTAATTAAAAAATACACTATTTTTTATAATAAAATTAATTAAAAAATTTCAACTCAAATCACAAGATAGAATGTAACTAACAACGCAAAGATATTATAAATTCACATGGAGCTTATTTTGATCAAAACCACATGCACCACCAAATTCCATACTTTTTTCTCTATCTGACGAGTTTAAGTCAAAATTTTGACCATAACCAAATTGTAACAATCTTGTAACCAACTTTTAACCAAATAGCCACTTCAAATGCCGATAACTTGAGCTAAACACTACTTTTTTCAAAATGGTTTGAATCATATGACTCCTTATTTCGTCTTTTTTAAAATGACATATACTTGCCTTTGGCATAATTACCCTAATTACCTCAACAAATTATTAAAATACCCACCCTTTTTGAAAAATTCCCTCCATGCATTTTTTAACTTTAGCCCTTCATTTTTTTTAACTTCTTCCATCCGAACACTCTCCCCTTGCAACCTCACAAATCCACTACATTTCCTCACATTTGGTTGCCTTATCCATCCAAGCCCTTCCTCTTTCTCCTCTACTTAATCAAGTTTGTTGCCTCCATTCTCTCCTTTAACCTCCTTTCTTCATCCTAGTCATCCACTCCACATCACCACACAACCACCCCACTAACTCCTACTCCCCTTTCTCGTCATTTATCCCACATTCTACTCTTCAACTCCCTCATTATTATCCTCCCTACTCAAAACCCAAGCCATCTACCTCCTATTCTCCCTCATAAATGGAGCCCTCGTCCTCCCCTTTTCTCCATTCAAAAATCGAGAAGAACACTAAGTAAAGATAAGGAAATCCAAGTGAAGAGAAAAGAGAAGATCGCCAAATTAATGCAAGAAAGCACACGAAGATCCAACCAAGGAAGGTATAACATTATTTCCTTCCTCTTCCAATTTGAAATTTCACCTTGTGATTTAGTAACTCTACTAGTTCTTCATGTTATTTCATGTTTAATTTCATTTTCTACCATGTGATTTAGTAATTTTACATGTTCTTCATGTTATTTAAATTTTAATTTCAATTTTTACCATGTATTTTTAAGTTCCACCATGAAATATGTTTCTTGTGTTTTTTGTTTTTTTTGTTTTTTTTTTTTTGTCAATCCACTTTGAATTTTGTTGTCCTTTGATTTCCCTTGCATGTTCTACCATAATATGTTGTCATTTACATAGTAAATCTCCCTTTATCTTGTATTATGTATATGTTGACTTTCTTATGATAAATCATAGAGCATTGCTTTATGCTATCATATATTTTGTTATTACAATCTTTTCTTCTCCCTTTTTTCTTAATCGAAACCTAATCTACCTAAATCCATTAAATGCAAAATTCCTAACCCTTCAAGCCCATCAACCTAAAACCCTAACCTATTTAACCAACTTGAAGTGCCTAAACTTATTGTGAAGTAAATTAGTCATACAATACAAGTGCAAATGTCAAGTAGTAGCAGTCTAAGAGTTTGTGTATCGATCCCATGAGGAAAGTGTTAATAATTATTTCAGCAAAAAGCTCTCTAATTTACTATTCCGATGAACCTAGTTTAGTGGTACTGCAAAGAAGGATTTAAGTCCTAAAAATCATATTGAAAGCAGAGGAGAGTGTGGCAGCAGAAATAGAAAAGGTGAGAAAAATCTCGACATTTTTTTAGAAGTGATGAGGCTCATGCCTCTGTGATTCAGGGATTGTGGTGGTTGTGACTTTCTTAATTTTTTTCCTATCTGATTGTCATCAATTGGAGATACATTACTCCTTATGCCCATATCTAGGTCAATGAAAGCCAAATATTCATGAAGTTGAGGCTCCCTCATTCCCCATGACATTCTGCATGAATGTTTTGATCCCTAGAAATGGTTGCAGAATCCTACTGAAATATGTCTTTCCTCTCAGGATTCTATGGTTAATCCTTTCATTTATGTTACATAATGATTAGAGGTCATAGCTTCAAGAAATTATTTAGCATCCTTGTTGGACAAACTAGGAGTAAATGAAATTTGGAGATTAACCAAGAACATAGGCCATGAAAGCATGAAAAACATTATAAAAAAAATATCACAGAACACCACGATAAAAATCGCTACCCTTACATCAAAGACACACAAAGAAGAATTTAGCCACGCATTGTTGAGAAAAACATAATAAAAATAACTATGCAAAATTATATTGCAAGAAATAAGGAAATGTTACACTTACAATAAACTTATCTCCTTCACAACAGCGGCAACTCTCCCTCTCATACAAAACTCTCCATAAAAGACTCTCAAGAATATAAGGTAGAACTTAGCCCAATGGTTTCAACCCAAGGAAGGATGAAAATGTATGGGAAACACTAAAAAATCTCTTCTAATCTATGTCTCTAGCCATCCTAGAACTTTCATCCTCTTTCAAGAAGCCCTCACGAAGCCTTAAGAATCATTATCAAGAAATTTGGCAAGGAAATTTCTTTTCAAAATGATTTCCCACTTTGCCGAAGTGAAAACTGGTGTGGTCATGTTGGGCTTCTAAATCGAGTGCCGCCTATGTGAAAACTGGTGTGATCATGCCGCCTATGTGAAATCCTGGCGTGGTCACACATCCGGTGTTGATACCATGGCATGTTCATGCCACTTTTGGGTGTGTTCATGCCTCTTTAGGCCGCATTTAGGTTAGTTTTTCTTATTCCAACTTGAATGAGTCTCATACCTATAACCTAAAAAACATCAACAAAGCCTTTCTAAAGTGTAAATCTGTGATAAGTAAGAAAAAATAATAGGTAAAATACAATATAAAATGAAGCTTAAATCACAGAAAATTGATGCATGTGACTTCCTAAACTGAAAGCCCTAACCCATCAAATGCATGAAACCTAGCCTACCTGAAACCTAAGCTAATCCTAACACCCTTAAACTCACATAACCTAGCCCAAACACACATAAAACCTTGACTAAAATACCTTAAACAAAACTCTAATAAGAATAAAAATGGAGAATGGTGGAAACAAGTGTGTGAATATTTGAGAATGTGTATGTGTATAAAAGCATGTGTGAATATTTATGAATGTATATGTGTATAAATGTGAGTGTATAATTTTATGCATGTAAGTATATGAATATTAGTGTGTATATAAATGTGCGTGTGCAGGAACTTTTTGTGTGTGTATGCATATAAATGTGTGTTGACCTCACTTTTAGTTGAGTTATAATTTCCTTTTTAGTAAGTAGACTAGGGTCTAGCCATAGGACTTTCGTGTTGACTATTTCTAGAAGACTAGAAAAGGAACCCTCACCAGTATAAATTCTAAACTTTTCTCTACTTAACTTGAAGTTCCACATATTGGTCAAAATCTTTAGCACTTAGTCGGTGGGGTAAAAATGAGGGAGCTCAAGGAGAGTTTCTATAGGATGGTCAAGCCTTAGGACTCGCCCTGGGTGGTCTAGTCAATGTTAGGCTAGCTTACACACACTACACTTTTGCACGCACCACAAACCCTAAGATCCCTTGATTTAGTCTGTTGACTCCTTTTGGAAAGCTCATATGGGTGGATTTGACCAGAAATTAACCCATTTCGACCAAAACCCCAAATTACCCTAAAAGGCCCAATTTCCCAAAATTAGCCCCAATGTCAAGCCAATTGACCCCAATCTTGCCCATTTTCAATTCCAAATAAAAATTCAATATCCATAATCCTAATATAAATAAAACCCAAGCCCAATTTGACCCAATTGTAAGCCCAATTCCAAACCAAATCAAAAGGCCCCAATTTTGACCATGTGACTAAATCTCCCCAAATTGAACCCCATGCTCTATCCAATTGCCCGGGTCCAAATTTTATAATTAAACTCAATATAATGAAAATTTTGAAAAAATAATTTAAACTTCAAATTTTCTCCTTTCCATTTTTGAGTATTATGTTCCACAAAATTAAATTCATACATAAACAAACAATTCATTTCACTAAAATAAGTTAAAATTCACTTTAATAAATATTTTGTTTTGTTCTTGTTCATGCCAAGTTTCGGCCCACTGATGTTTTTCCTATCGTCTGCAGAAAATTGTCGGGACAGAGCTGATCTTGGCTTTCAAAGATGGCTGGAGCCTCACACTAAATGAGGAGATGGCGCCGCAAGGCGGTACCATAGACTTCAACATGGATTTTAACCAAGTTGACATGAACTACGAAGGTCCTCTCATGAATGTAGTCAGCTGCAGGGAGAAAGAAGGATTGCCTTCACTGCTGAGGGTGACCGCCAAAGATAATGTATCACACAAAGGAAAGAACGTGATAACAGAGCAAGATCCGATGGAAGGTCCCAATCGTATGCCCTCCATGGTAGCTACACCAGCTGGAGGCCTAGTAGCCACCAATAACGAGCAACTGCTAAGTACCTCGCTTCGCAGGATGCAACGCAGGAATGCCAGCCTCAAGAAGTAGATGGCTTTTCTACGACAAGAACGCAGACGCTAGAGAGAGACAAACAAATTACTCACCCCTATTTCTGAGGGGAATATTTATGATCCGGACATGAAAGAAACTTCTGCCAGCCTACCCACCACAGATGAAGAACCGCGGTTCATTGCAGAGTCAGAAACACTTTTAGTTTAAAATGTTTTATGCAAGGGTTGACCGACGTGCAACACTGAAATACTAGCTGAAACATCATCCATGAGGGCGTTTGTAGAATTTCTGGATTGCAATGTTCTACATTTACAACGTTTTAGTACATTTAAAGAGTATAACTACAACACCGATGGGTCTCAGACTTTAGATTTTATGATGGATGAGCCATACGTCCCACTAGGGACAATCCGTATGTATCATGGAACCCAGGGTTGTACATCCTGCTAGATGCCGAGTCTCTTATTCCAGATCAACCAGCGCTGGTTTGGGTTCCTGCCAATGTTCAGAGGGAGGAATGCCCGTGCAGCTACCGACCCCTAGTACGATGGAGCACTACAAAATAAGCAAAGTAAATAAAAGAGAATTTGAATTTTACGAAGAAGTTCAGGGAAAATTCATCAACATACTAGAGGGATTTGAATTGTATACCAGAGTCTTATCAGAGACTGACGAACAAAGTATTCTTGACTGCATTTTTTATTTAAGGGACAGAGGTCGAGCAGGTTTACTTATGGAAAGGACCTATTCTGAGCCGAGGAAATGGATGCGAGGAAAAGGGATGATTACTATCCAATGTGGCTGCTGCTTCAACTTCACAAATGATAGATAGGGGCATCTTCCTGGGATCCTCAGACACGATCAAGTAGATTCACTACTGCCAATGATAAAGTGGAAGATCAAAAGAATGGTCAAATGGAGTATTATGCCTGCTACCTGCATTCCAAATAGTTGTATTATCAACATTTAAAACGAGGGTGATTGCATTCCTCCACACATCGATCAACATGACTTCGTGAGGCCTTTTTGTACGGTGTCATTCATGAGTAAAAGTAACATCTTATTTGGGAAATAAATTGACATCATCGGCCCTGGTGAGTTCAGAGGCTCTGTGGAGATTCCCCTACCAGTTGACTTAGTGCTTGTTCTTAAAGGAAATGGTGAAGATGTCAGCAAACATTGCATTCCAAGGGTACGACACCGTAGGGTGTCCGTGACCTTCCGTAGGATGGACAACATCAAAATACCATATTGATTTCAGCCAGATCTGGAACTGGAAGAGATGCTGTCGTACGAGCTATGAGAGGGTTGTACCTCTAAATACATGCGAAGGGAACTCTTATCCTAGAGCATGGCTTAGAAGGTCTGCTTGATCAGGAGCTCGTCGTACCTGGTACAGATGGTCAGAGGGTTCACTTTCATTTTTTTCTAAAGCAACACAATATGTATCTGATATGTTCAGCCTACAATGTATTCATGGCATGAGATGTTCTGGATGTACTTCAACATGGAGTATATATTGTACCTTTTTAGGTGTTAACCTATGTTTGATCTGTGATATCTTTATTGAAGGAGATTAATGAAAATTTCTCTCAGAAATGTGCCTTTTTGTCAATTTCCTTTTTGTGTTATGGATGGAAGCCATGAACCACGCGTTGGATCAGAATTTCAATGAACGAAGAACGAAATAACAAACCTTTAACAATAAATAAAATTCAAATAAAAGTAATCAAAAATGAATAAACAACAAAACAAATTTCTTTTGAAAATCAACCAATTAAAATTAAAATTTTAAAGACATATTTTTGAAAAATTAAAAGTGATAAAAACAACAAGAAAATAAAATGAATCTGTTGAGTGGATTCTCTCATTTTCAAAGTTTCTTACTCTTTGTGCGTGCAACACAACCATCTTTATCTGCATTAACTCTCTTCACATCCCCGTAGAATTTCACATTCTGCAGAAAACCTCACAAAGCTCTACAAATCTTCTTCAACAAAATTAACCTTTTCATATGATACATTTCTGCAAATTCAACATCGCAAACTCTCTACACTGTTACCATATGACTCTTTGGGTCAGTACCCAAATTTTGACTCCCCATATCTGAGGATCGGTGTGAGGCCCTCGTTAATGGATGTTAAGGCTTTTGATTCCTTCAAATTTCAAATTCCTGAAGATCGGTGTGAGGCCCCCTTCAATGGATGTTAAGGCTTCTGATTCCTTCAAATTTCAAATTATCTGAGGATCAGTGTGAGGCCCCCTTAAATAGATGTTAAGGCTTTCGATTCCTTCAAATTTTAAATTCTTTAAAGATCGGTGTGAGGCCCCATTCAATGGATGTTAAGGCTTCTGATTTCCTCAAATTTCAAATTATCCGAAGATCGGTGTGAAGCCCCCTTCAATGGATGTTAAGGCTTCTGATTCCTTCAAATTTCAAATTCTCTGAAGATCGGTGTGAGACCCCATTCAATGGATGTTAAGGCTTCCGATTCCTTCACATATTCTATTCACATATTCCCCACAAATTCACATGTGTGAATTTGCATATTTTCTACATAAGCACATATATTTTCTTATTACCTCTTAAGTTGGATATGAGTCATGGTGCTTTCCTTCTCAATGTAACACATATATTTTCTTGTCACCGCTTGAGTTGGATGTGAGTGTCAGTGCTTTCCTTCTCAATGTAACACATATATTTTCTTGTTACCTCTTGAGTTGGATGTGAGTCCTGGTGCTTTCCATCTCAACGTAACACATATATTTTCTTGTCACCTCTTAGGTTGGATGTGAGTCCTAGTGCTTTCCTTCCCAACGTAATGCACATATTTAATTGTTACCTATTTAGTTGGATCTGAGTCCCAACACTTCCCTCTTCAATGTGGCAGATATTTTCTTTGGAGCCGGATGTGGCCTCTGTGTTTTCCATCTCAATTCAATCCTCCTACGCAATCTTATTCTCATCTTTTGAAATAAGTTTCAAGACCACCATAAATGGATTATGGTATCTGATTCTTATTTTAGGATTGATACCAAAATTTCAATTCCCACCTCAGGGTCAGCACCTATTACTGACTCCCATCCTTTATAAATACCTGAAATTTCATCACTCAAAATTCACTCTCCGATCCCCAGCGAGAGTCCCTATACCTTAATTTCAATCAAACGATCATCTGCTAATTTCCTAGTGGAAGCAAATCACATACAACTCTACACATACTTCTGGGTCAGTTGACTTAGGAGTTTGTATTGATTTTTGTTGATCTCATCGGTCAACGTCAATACGCACGGTGTGCTTGCCTAGCACACCGCCATTTGTTGACCTCACTTTTGGTTGAGGTTTAGTTTTTCCCTTTTAGTAGCCTAAGGTCTAAATAGTTGACCTCACTTTTGGTTGAGGTTCAGTTTTTCCTCTTTAGTAGCCTAAGGTCTAGCCATATGACTTGACCTCACTTTTGGTTGAGGTTCAGTTTTTCCTCTTTAGTAGCCTAAGGTCTAGCCATAGTGACCTCATTTTTGGTTGAGGTTTAGTTTTTCCTCTTTAGTAGCCTAAGGTCTAGCCATAGGACCTCACTTTTGGTTGAGGTTTAGTTTTTCCCTTTTAGTAGCCTAAGGTCTAGCCATAAGATTTTCTTATTGCCTATTCTTAGAAAACTAGATCTGGCGTGTGCTTGCCCAACACACCCCACCTATTGGGGGTCCATTTATTGACCTCACTTTTGGTTGAGGTCTCCTCTTTAGTAGCCTAAGGTCTAGCCATAGGACTTTCCTATTGACTATTCTTAGAAAACTATCTCTTTAGTAGCCTAAGGTCTAGCCATAGGATTTTCCTATTGACTATTCTTAGAAAACTAGAAAAAGTTAGTAGCCTAAGGTCTAGCCATAGGATTTTCCTATTGACTATTCTTAGAAAACTAGACATGAAGCCTAAGGTCTAGCCATAGGACTTTCCTATTGACTATTCTTAGAAAACTAGAAAAGGCACCATCTATTGGGGGTCCATTTGTTGACCTCACTTTTGGTTGAGGTTTATTTTTTCCTCTTTAGTAGCCTAATGGGGGTCCATTTGTTGACCTCACTTTTGGTTGAGGTTTAGTTCTTCCTTTTTAGTAGCCTAAGGCTAGCCATAGGACTTTCCTATTGACTATTCTTAGAAAACTAGACATGGAACCCTCACCATTATAAATTCTACACTCTTATTTACTGAACTTGAAGTTCGACATATTGGTCCTAACTTCTAGCACTTAGTAGGTGGGGTCACTATGAGGGAACTCAAGATAAGTTACCCTTACGACTGCTAGATCTTAAGGTTGACCTTGGGTGTTGGTCTAGGGCTAAGGCACTCACTTGAAATCATTTACACTCACAATCACTCAATATCTTAAAACCCAAAATTTTTAGGCTCTGGTCCCTTGATACTTTTGGGAGACTCATGTAGGTGGTCCCCTAAACCCACTAGCCCTAGGCTCGGGTTTGGCTAAAACCACTACATAGAGGACCCAAGATGGGGTTTCCATTGGTCCATGGCTTATTTATGATGGTTGTCACTCCAACTCTACCAAGACACCCAACCTAGCCTTTTGACCCTAAATTCCCCTGAATTACCTAGATACCCTTGGGGCCCTAAATTTGGCCAAAATTTCCAAATCTTCCCAAAATACCCCACTTGTTCAAAAATCAATTAAAACACCTTGAAAACACTCAAAACTAACCAAAATCACCAAAATTGGCCAAATTACCAAAGTACTCCTTACCCCAAAATTCTAAAAATTCTAAAAAATCCCAAAACATCCCAAATATTCTCAATTTTATTTTTTTCAACTATTACATGACCCAATTTTGGCCAATTTGGCCATGTTCAGTCAAAACCCCCAAATTGCCCTTTAAAGGCCCATATTTTCCCTAAATCACTCCAAACGTTTATCCAATTGGTATAAATTTACCCAAATTTCAATTTTAAACTTAATTCATCCTTGATGTGACCAATATAGACCAAATCCTAGCTCAATTGGTCCATGATTTGAACCCAATTTTGAGCTGAAACAAAAACCCAATTCTGGCCCTATGGCTTGGTTCCACCAAATTGAACCCATAGCCCATTCAATTGGCCACAATTTGTGTTAAAAACACTTAATAACATCTCTATACATCAAAATTGACCTTCAATTGGCCTTTGTGAGACCTCAATTTCATTTGATTTTAACCTAAGTCCAAAAGCCCCAAATTTGCCCCAACTTGGCCATGTCTCAAAATCTCCCTAAATTGATGGCCTTAGCTTCAAAATTTCCACTCCATCCATTCATGAAAAATCTTCAAAACATCTTCCTTGATCATTTGAACCATTCAATTTGGACTTAGCCTAAGGCTAGCCCAACCTAGACCCATGTCTAGCCCAACATCCTCAAATTGACCAAATTTCAAAAATTCCTCAAATTGACCTATCAATTGAACTTAAAATCACTTCAAACCTTCACCAAAAATCTTCATAAAAATCATCTAAACAATATTGATTGATAAATTGGGTCAATTGATATGGCTAACCTAGCCCAAACCCAAACTTTGATCACTTGAACCCATGCATTAAACATGACCAAACCACCTTAAAGCAATCAAATTAACTACACCTCAGCCATTGGTTAGAACCTAAGACTGAGCCAAAACCCATCTAAACACCTAAATTGAGCCATGGAACAAAAGTCCCCCAAGTTAAGGGATCGTATTTCCAAAATATCACATGCTTAAGACACCCTTACCAAAACTAAACCCCATTGCATTAAATTGCTTTGACAGATTCCCCGGGATGCCCTGTCATGGATGGCCGGCCTAGTCTCCGGAGAAGTCAAAATTGAGGGTCACCCCCTCTTGAATTTCACCCAAATCAAACTTAGAGGCATGCTCAGCCAAATCAAATTGTAGAGTTCCTCTGTCCTCCACTTAAGCACCACAAAGCACCTAAACATTTGCCCTGAGAGCCACCCCATGACCATTTTTATAAAAACTCACCTCAACGACCATGGGAGGCATGCTAAAAAGTTTCTAAGAGAGAGCTTCCCAAATCACTCACAGAGCTTCTTTGAGACCTCCACACCCCATTCCAATCACTCCATTACCTTGATTCCCCTTGTGTAACCCTAATTTTGAGCTTGAAAATTAGGGCAGTAAAAGGACATCCTAAAAACTCCACCAAAATTCAATTACTTGTGCCACACCTTCACAATAGTAAGAGAAGACAAAGCCCCATCAAATTACCCTCTGAAATAGCCTTTACAATAGCTCTAGACCAACACCCAAAATCAGTCTTGATCAAAATCACAGTTAGGCTTTACACCAAGACTAGTGGCTCAATCCCTAGCCTCCTTGGATCCCAATGAATGTGCCAGAAACATCTAATTGAAGCTTCACTTCTCAGAGCCAAGGTATAAAACTTCTCTTACTCCCGAGCCTATTTGAATTCTCCATTTGTTTTGAGTTGATTTAATGGAATCATAACCATATGGATATGTTCCTCTAGTCTAGACGAGCATTTAAAAAAAAACATTTAATTTGGTTGAGAAATGAGGGAGATATCAAGCTTGAAAGATGGATGATTCTCGGGCTAGACTATCGGGACGATCACGGAGTGCCGTTCAATCGGGCGTGTATCAGATGGACGGTCGAGATCAAGCCTCACAGCGCTTTGGAACATGAACCTTGGGCCGAGTCAGCACTGAGGTGGACGACAACATCGAATGGGAGCACGCCGCGTGGAGCTTCGGAGCCGCTGTAGGTTGAGGTGGCACCGTGTGTTTAAATAGATAAATAGGGATTAAATTAATTCAGAAAAATGATCCCTTACTTCAAAAATTCATATCTTGGTGTAGAAAAATCACAAAAATAAAATAAAAATACTCACTTGCTCAGTGAACAGAGGAGAACAATGTGGAAGTGATATGGAATCCATTTGATGCATATTTTATTTTTAATTAATTAAACACTGATTTGAACATTTTGACTCTCCATGCATGTAGTAATCACAGTATGGCTTGAAATTTTAGCATGTTATTGTCTGTGTCTTAGGAAACATTCCCTGATTTTTCTAAAGTCAGAGAAGGTCCCTAGACAGAGAATCATATTTTTCAAGTTTATATGCATTATTTGCTTAAATTAATCATGGAAATTAGCATGTTTCTTAGAAAAATCTAAGAAAATTTTTGAAGGTTTATGATGATCAGAGAGCCCTTAGGAAATTTCTCATGAGTTAAGTCATTTAAAATGCACCTAATCTTTACAAACCCTAAATCACTAAAATAATTAATTTTGAAAAATACAAACAACAAAATGGCTTAATTTTTTATCTCCACTATTTTTTAGAATCCAAAAAACTTACCATAAAAATTTCAAAGCATTTTATGTTCATTTGATAACTTAAATTAATTTTTCAAGTTATTTAACATTTTGGCACTAAAATGATTTTTAATAATTAAAATATAACTTATAATTATAAAACTTAGTTTTTTGAGTTCTCTGTGATCAGGGGTATATTCTGAAAGTAAAAATGATATTTAAAATAAAATTCTTGATTTTAGCCTATTTTAAATATTTAAATAATTAAAAATCCCTAAAAATCACAAAAATAATAAAACTCATGGAAGTATTCTAAATTGCTTCTTAAGCACTTTGGAATAATTAGAATATTTTTCTTATTTTTTTAAATAAAGGAACTAAATTTCAAGGGTAAAAAATAATTTTTAAAGGTTAAAAATGAGTTTTCACTAAATATAATCCAAATAAATCAAATAAAATTCAAAAAAGAAAAAATCCTCTCCTTTGAGTTTTCTAATCTCAGGAGGACTTTTCAAAAATATGAAAGTTAATTTTCCCCATTTAAAATATTTTATATTTAAATAATACCCCAAAACTTAAAATAATTCTTAAAAATTTAAATAAAATTCAAAAAATTATAAAATTTGGTCTAAAGGCTTCTTTAGTCTAAGGATACCTCCAATAAAAATTTCAAAGTATTATGGTTTACCTTGGTCAAGTTAGGAATTTCCTTTGAAAAATCCTATTTTTTCATTGCAATAATTATATAAATTAAATTAAATTTTGAAAAATCACATTTTCTCCCTTGATGTCTTAATTGACCCATGAGTGAGATAGGATAAAAATTTCAAAGTTATTTGGATTAAATTTGATGAATTATGAAGTGTTAGAGCCTTAGGGGCAAATGTGTAATTTTGGACATTTAGCCTTAATTAACATTTAGGCTTAATTCAAGGAGGGAAATGGGTAACTTCTTTTCTTAATTTGGAAGTTTGAAACATAGCCTTAATTAACATTTAGACTTAATTCAAGGAGGGAAATGGGCAACCTCTGATCTTAATCAATTTTTTGGGATGTTTGAAACACAAGGGGTTAATTGATAGCTCATTTTCTTAATTGAAAAGATAAGTTAATAAATTTCTAAATTATTAAAATTTGGAAGTTTGATAAATAAATGAACCTAGGACTTAGGGGTATGACTTTTGAAGTCAATAATTAATCAATTTAATAACCCTATTTTACTTTTCAAATAAAATTCAAATCATGAATCATGACCACCTAAAGCTTAACCTTTTCAAAATTTATTAAGACACTCACTTAGATCTTAAGGGCTTAGTAGTGACTTAAGCTAAATCAAGGCTGATTAAATGAGGATTTGAAAAACAAACTCAATTAAAATTAGAACATCTTTCAAACACTACAAGCCTAATTAGGACTAAAATTTGGTGAAGTGTTCCAATAACACTAACTTGCCCCTTTAAGGGTCTTCACGCACATAATCTTGAAAATTAAATTGCAGATGATAATTACCCTATTCTTAGGGATAATTGATACATCAATGTTCATTGAGCACCAACGATATTTACAGGATAAATTATTAAGCAACATAATAAGTTTAAAAGAACTCGAGATTTTCCATTAGGCATCAAGAGAGTAGCACGGACCTGCTTCTTTCTTTAGATCTGTTGGATACCTCGAAGATCTACTAAACTTAATATGTTTTGCTTTACCAACATCATCCTTAATTAAACTCCTAAGGACCCACCAAGATATGACCTAGGGTTAGATAGGTCGTCAAAATTTTGCTTCCCTATTTCATATAAACTGCCTAAACATGCCTTTTGAGTTTAAGGTGGTGGAACGAGAAGACTCGCCAGGTACACTTTTACATTTTTCAGCGTTGTCTTTCTTGTACTTTCATACTGTACTTTTATACCTTCAAACTTGCATGCTAAACAACGATATTAACTTGTATGAAAACTAAAAATATTAGGATAACCACAAAACCAAAACCAAAACTAAAACTAAAATCAACCAAGATAAAATTCACCGCCACAACATTCAAAATATAAAACAACTCAAAATTTAATCACAAATATCACACAAAACTACAATCGCAACTAAATTAACATGTCTCTATTGGATGATCGGAAATCCCTTGACACAAAACTAAAATTGCAACTAAATTAAGACGTCTCTATCGGATGATCGGGAATCCCTCGGAGAAGGTAACCTACGGTTGCTAACGAGGCTTCCCACGGTCTAAATGAAATTATGGAACTCATTAATTAACCTACGGTTGCTAACGAGGCTTCCCACGGTCTAAATGAAATTATGGAACTCATTAAGTAACCTACGGTTGCTAACGAGGCTTCCCACGGTTTAAATGAAATTATGGAACTCATTAAGTTGGGTTTCGAGGCTTCCCACGGTTTAAATGAAATTATGGAACTCATTAAGTTGGGTTTGATAAATTCATTCAGGCTTCCCACGGTTTAAATGAAATTATGGAACTCATTAAGTTGGGTTTGATAAGTTCATTTTGCTCATTAAGTTGGACAACTTCAACTAAATTAATACGTCTCTATTGGAAGATCGGGAACCCCTCGGAGGAGGTAAATACGGTTGCTAACGAGGCTTCCCACGGTCTAAATGAAATTATGGAACTCATTAAGTTGAGTTTCGTAAGTTCATTTGCTAAATGAAAGTATGGAACTCATTAAGTTGAGTTTAGTAAATTCATTTGGACTAAGTGAATCCATGAAATTATGGAACTCATTAAGTTGAGTTTAGTACTTCAACCAAATTAAGACGTCTCTATCGGATGATCGGGAATCCCTCAGAGGAGGTAACCTACAGTTGCTAACGAGGCTTCCCACGGTCTAAATGAAATTATGGAACTCATTAAGTTGAGTTTAGTGAATGGACTAAGTGAATCTTGAAATTATGGAACTCATTAAGTTGGGTTTGATAAGTTCATTTGGACTAAGTGAATCCAGTATATAGTGGTGTCGGAATCTCATTAAGTTGAGTTTAGTAAGTTCATTTGGACTAAGTGAATCTAATATAAAATAGTGGTGCCGGAACGTGTTGGGTTTAGTAAGTTCATTTGGACTAAGTGAATCCAATAGAAAATAGTGATGCCGGAACGAGAGTTGGGTTTAGTAAGTTCATTTGGACTAAGTGAATCCAATAGAAAATAGTGATGTCGGAACGAGAACCGTAGGATCCTAACCGGTGTCGCTCTAATCAACTTTAATATGCCCCCATAAAATTTAAAAAACTTCAACCATAGAGCCACCTGATTTGACATTATAACTTAACACACTAGAAAACTAAAACTCGTCGCAGCAATGAGCTTGGAGTTAGCATGGTGAGCAACACTCACACAATAGATAACTCAAACTCGTCGCGGAAGGAGCTTGGAGCTAGCATGGTGGGCAGCACGGTAACTCAAACTCGTCGTGGCAGGGGCTTGGAGCTAGCATTGTGGGTAGCACGACCATCTTCAACCCAAAACCTGTCTTCCCCAGCTAAACCAATCTTCCTTCCTTAGATATAAACAACAAAGCCATAAGACTAACCTGTCTTCCCCAGCTAAACCAATCTTCCTTCCTTAAACTTAAACAACAAAGCCATAGGATTTCAAGGTTGCTTGCTTATGCAACATAAATCCTCATCTTACCTTTAGGCCTTCGTATAGCCCTACTATACAATATAATTCCTAACTCTTCTTATGATTCTAAGATTGTCGTCCGTCACGACCAAAATTCTTACATCTTCCAGGCTATTTGTGTGATAATTTCACACGAATGTAAGCCTTAATTAATAAAATGAGCTGGATGAAACATCTAAATATTTCACCTCAAAACTGATGCCAAACATTAGGATAACTTGGGATGTCACCGAGGTTCTCCTCTGGATCCATGACATCCCTTAGTTCTTCCTTCTTTGGACTCTACAACAAAATGTTCTAAATTTGAACCAATCCCCTTTCAGACCTTTACGTCTGATTTCATTTGAAAAGTCCTACCTTTTGAAACTCCTTAAGGAAAATATTTCCTGATTTTTATCGAGAGTCTTCTTAGGTGCTTTGGTCATTTATGATGTAATTAGTTATAGGGGCTTGCCCTTATAAGAAGCATGTCCGAACCCAACTAATATAAACCCTATTTAATTTATTATATTAAATAGGGTAACATGTCGGCAAATATAAAGGTTTCGCAGACCAAACATATATCATATATTCTTTAGTTTATTTGATTGAGTCTCATCCTCAAGTCTTGTGTTTATCCTTTGGGATAGATACAAGATTTGAAGTACAGTGCTCTTTTATTTAAATTATGAAAAATATGGGGTCAGTTTGATTTCATATTTTTCTAAAACTAAATATATATATAAATTGAAATGTCCTTCCGAAGCGGGCGACAGGATTTCGATTCCAGTGACCGATAACTTCTTATGGGCAACCCCTCAAACCAAAAATAGCGCTGACACTCCTCTTCATTCTTGGGGAAATTTCTAAAAATCACATAAAATTCACAATAAATCCTAAATTCAAGATTAAATCACCAAACTCAAGTTCTAAATTCTTAAACTATCATTTTTATGTTTTTTCCATAAGTTTTTCTCAAATTTTCACCATGAATAGTGATTTTTGGTGAATATCCCAATGTGCTCAAAATACATGGTGAAATATAAAATTTTTACATATAAGTAAAGCTCTTACCTTTAGGAGATGAAATCGAGCAAATTTGACTTGATTCTCCAATGAAATCTTCACTCAAGAAGAAGCCCTAGATCCAATATCGTGAACTTAAAAGGAAGAAGATAACGTCAGGGGTAAAAAATGGCGTTTTTTGGCTAACTTTTCACATTTAACCATTTTTGAATTGGTTTAAGTGAACTTATGCTTAAGCGTGGCTGGTGCAGCGAGTAGGCGCCTAACTCTCAGGTAGTTCAGCTCTTAAGCATGGGGTTTTAGCGCATAGGTGCTAGTGCACAAATTTTGATAATTTTGATATTAAGTGAAATGCACATATAGCCTAAGTCAACCACCCCTAAATGGTTATATAAATCTTAAGAACTATTTTCTTCCCCTTCAACTCTACTCTTTCTCAAAATTCACCAATCTTCACTAATTCGATTCTACACATTTTAAGAACATATTTTTACACACAAACAAACACTTATATTAATTCACAAACAAATACAAACACTTGTGATACATAATTTGTCAATCCAAAGAGTCTTTGGTTAGATAATTCCTAAGCATAAACTTAAAATACCAAGCCAATGTAACATTAAAAACACTTAAAATAAACTTAACACAAGCATTACAATACCTAACACAAACAATCACTAACATCAAACAATCAGCTAGCCTTAGAACTTAATTCCATTCTCCTTCCAGTGGAACAAATTTGGGCTTTTTATTTGTTTCTCTTGGGGCCTTTGAAAAATAGATCTGATAGAATTGATGGTGGTGACGAACTCTACTTGATTCTTCTTCAATCCATTTGTTTTTCAAGTGCATAGCCTTGTCCGCTTCTTCTATAAAACTTATATGGCTAAATTGTATCTTACGTTTCCATCCAATATGCTCCAAATGTTTGTTAATCTCATTCACCTTCACTTCAATTGAAGCCACACCAGCCTCAACCTTTGTGATCTTCTCTGCTTTTTCTTCTATAATAACAGCTAGGAAAATGTTGTATAACTCTTGTGCACTTTGACTAACAAACTTTTTCTTCATGTATTTCTCTTTCTTCTTCATATCAATCTCCCAAGAAGACATTTTTCCAAGATCTCTCACTCTTCACTTGGACTTTAGGGTAAAAATTGAAGCAGTGTGAGAATTCTTTGCATTCCTTGCTTTATAGGCTTTGGACCAAGCCTAAAATGACTAGACACGTTCTCAAACCACTAACCTACATTAAAACCCACTAAAACACATTTAATTCTTTTAGAAACATAATTTAGCACTTTTAGTTAACTCAAGCGCTAAGCGTTGAATTTTGGCGCTTAAGCGTGAGGGCTTAATTTAGCACAAGTTTGCTTAACACCAAATACTCATTCTAACATGTCTAAGTCATCTATTATGTTCTTAGAATCATCACTAAATAATTATATATTCAAATTAATACCGTAATTTTTCTTAATCAAACACAACATAAAATTCAAAACATAAACACCCGGATAACTATAAGTTACCTCCCATAAGGCGCTTCGTTTAACACCGTCAGCCCGACGTAACGAATGCTTATTTTGGTTGACCCAACAACATACGATCATTTAATTTAAGTTGATCCCCTTATAAATACAGTTTTATCTTGTGACCATTCACTTTGAATATTTTAATAGTTTTAGGATCTTTGATATCCACAGCTCTGTAGGGATAAACTTTTATCACAACAAATGGGCCTATCGACCTGAACTTAAGTTTTCTTAGAAAAAATCTTAACCTTGTGTTATATAACAAAACATGTTGCCCTGGTTCATAATTTTTCGTAAGAATCCTCCGATCATGCCACATCTTCTTCCTTTCTTTGTAAATCTTAGCACTCTCATAAGATTCATTTCATATCTCTTAAAGCCTATTTAATTTTAATAGTCATTTCTCACGAGCATCCTTTAACATATAATTGAATTTCTTAATAGTCGAATATGTTTTATGATCAAGTTCAACTGGTAAATGACAAGCTTTCCAAATAATTAGACTATATGGGGAGATTCCTATAGGAGTTCTATATGCAGTCTTATAAGCCCACAAAGCAAAATCAAGTTTGACTGACCAATCCATTTTTGTTGGATTCACATATTTTTCCAATATTCTTTTAATTTCACGCTTGGATAATTTAACCAAATCACTTGTCTGAGTATGATAAGCAATAACAATTCGATGGTTGATATGATATTTCTTTAATAATTTCTCCATTATTGCATTTCTGAAATAACTTCCGTTGTCAGTTATGATCACTCATGGCATCCCAAATCTATAGAATATATTTTTTCTTAAAAACTTTACAACACTTTAAGCATCACATCGAGGTAAAGCAACAACTTCTATCTATTTTAATAGATAGTCTACTGTTATCAATATATATAAATTTTTGAAAGATGGTATAAATGGTCCCATGAAATTTAATCCTAAAACATCAAATATCTCAACTTCCAACACATAATTGAGGGGCATCTAATTTTTCTTAGAAATATTGCCTATTCGTTAACATCAATCACAATTTTTGATATAAGCATTAACATTTCTAAAGATTGTAGGCTAATAAATTCGAGATTGCAAAATTTTGTATGATGTTTTTTAAACATCAAAATGTCCTCCAAAATCAGAATTATGACTTTTTTTGGATATCTCATAAGTTCTTCTAAAGACACATATATTCAAAAAATTAGATCATTTCCTTATTTATATAAAAATAGGTCATCCCAAAAATGAGCTTAGCTTCAGATAAAAATTTCCTCTTTTGTTGGCATGTCAGACCATAGGGTGTAATATCATTGACAATAAAGTTCACAATGTCGACATACCATGGAACACACCACTCATTAATACTGAACAATTCTTTATCTTGAAAATGTTCATTAATTAATTTTTCAAAACATAGTGGTTTTTTTAATTAAAGCCTGGAGAGATGATCAACATATTGATTCTGAGCTCCTTTCATATCTACTATCTCAAAGTAAATTTCTTGCATAGTAAGAATCCATCACATCAGTCTTTGTTTTCCATCCTTCATTTTCATTAAATATTTAATAGTAGAATGATCAGTATGCACAATACATTTTGTTCCAATTAAGTATGATATGAATTTATCAAAAGCATATACTATTGCTAATAACTCTTTCTCATTTATGGTATAATTAATTTGAGCTTCATTAAGAGTTCTACTAGCATAGTAAATTACTTTGAAAATATTATCATGCTTTTGTCCTAAAATAGCTCTAATCACATAATCACTTGCATCACACATTAATTCGAGTGGTTTTTTCCAATTTGGGGAAACAATAATTGGTGCAGTGACTAATTTTCTTTTAATAGCTCAAAAGATTTTAGGCACTCATTATCAAAATTAAAAATTACATCTTGTTCAAGCAAATGACATAGAGGTTTAGCAATTTTTAAAAAATCTTTAATATATCTTCTGTCGAATCCAGCATGTCCTAAAAAACTCTTAATTTCTCTCACATTTTTTGGGTGAGGTAAATTAAAGATCACTTGAATTTTTGCAAGGTTTCTTCCATACTATTTACTGATATATGATTTCCTAAAACAATTCCTCATACAACCATAAATTGACATTTTTCTCAATTAAGAACTAAATTTTTTTCTTCACAATGCTTAAGAACTCTCAATAAATGTTCTAAACATGATTCAAATGAAGTTCCAAAGACTAAAAAATCATCCATAAAACCTTCAATTCCTTTTTCAATTAAATCACAAAAAATATCCAACATACATCTTTGAAATGTAGTAGGGGCATTACATAAACCAAAGGACATTCTTTTTAAAAAAAATGTATCATAAGGACTGGTAAAAATTTTTTTCTCTTGATCATCCGGAGCTATTTGTATTTGGTGATAACTAGTATATCCATCCAGAAAATAAAAGTATTTATGCCCAGCTAGATTATCCAACATTTCATCTATAAATGGTAGTGGAAAATTAGCTTTCCTAGTGATAAGATTTAATTTTCTATAATCAATTCATATTCTTCACCCTGTGACTTGTCTTGTTCGTATTAGATCATTATATTCATTCATAGCCACAGTCACTCCTCCTTTCTTAGGAAAAAGTGAATTGGACTAATCTATGCAATATTAAAAATAGAGTAGATAATTCCAACATCTAACTACATTAAAATTTCTTTCTTAACAACTTCTTTCATAACAGGATTCAATCTTCTTTGAGGACCAGCCTTGGGTTTGCAGTTCTCTTCCATATGGATAATATGCATAAAAATTGAAGGACTGATTCATTTAATATCAGCAACTGTCCACTCAAAGGCTTTCTTAAACTTATTCAAAGTTTTCATTAAACTCACTTCCTTCTTCTATAGTTAAATTTGAGGTAACTATAACCGGTAATGTTGAGGAATCACCTAAAAAAGGCATAATTTAAATGTTTATGAAGTATCACTAGAAAGTGTTTCTTGGGATTTATTACTTAACGAATTTGCTGTTTGTCCTAATTGATTCTCAATATTTCTAATTGTGCTCCTTGACATTGTAACTGATTTCTCATTTGCAATACCACTTCTTCTATATGCAGCTTTGTCTTACTGTTAAAACCTAGAGGATAAGTAGGTCTATAATTACAGTTACTTTGGTTGTTCCAGTTTCTCAATGAGTTTACTTGGTTGTTTCCCCATTGCTGATTATTACTACCCGAAGTATTATTCCACTTAAAGTTAAGATGGTTCTTCCAACCTGGGTGTTGACCTCACTTTTGGTTGAGGTCTAGCTTTCTCCTAATTATTTGCCTAGGGTTTAGCCATAGGACTTTTCTGTTGACTATTCCTAGAAGACTAAAAGGGAACCCTTGGTCCCGACTTAATGTTTATGCACAGTATAACAATAGTTCTAATGGTATTTTTCACTTATATTTCCTTATTTTGCAACAAAACCAAAAACTTGATCCTGAAGAAAAATAAGAATTTAACTATTTTATTTATATATATTTATATTGGGATACTGCGCAAGCATACATATCATTATCAAGTAATATATGACTTTTTGATTTAGACATGTATATCGAACCCACTGGGAAGATTATGTAATATGCACTTTTTAGAAAGTTTTTCTATTTATAAGAAGATAATTACTTAAACTAAAAATGATTTTTGCAGGAAATTAAAATTTAAATATTTTTAGTATTTATGAAATTTTAACAAAACAGTAGCAACTTAAAAAGATAACTAATGTTTTTGTAGAAGAAAAGTACTTAATATAAAAATATCTTTCTTCTTATGATGAATCAGTAATAAGTGAAGGAATTCTGTTGTGGAAGTATGCAAATTGTGTTGTGTCAAATATGAGCAATAATATTCTTTACCATTATTAGAGATGCTATAAAGAATATTGAATAATTTAAAGTTTGAATAGTTCTGAAGACTGGCTAGGCAGGGAAGATACTAGCTCTCACTCTAGAGTTCCCTCAATTCCCTCCACCTGGGGGCTAACATTCTCGTATCAGAACCTAATACAATAAACCAAGTTGGGGGCTTTAACCTGTCACTTTAAAGTCCTCTAACTCTACACCCATCAATGAATATTTCACTATTTATTTGCACTCAACAATATGAACTACATTCTCATTCATACAACATCATGTGCTTCTTTCCAATTGTTGACTAAGACAATACCAGCCCGGTTCTTACATGTTCTCACAACAAATTTTAACACCTGGATTGGCCAAATCAAGAAGTAAATGAAGTGAATGAGTTTAAATCATCATAAATTCAATATTAGAGATCAATACTCTCCACAACTTCCATCCAAAACTTAATTACTTATCATTTTAAGAAAAAATATAAAAAAAACTATTCAGAATCCATGGAGAAAACAAAACCACGCTTTAGTTTAAAAGAAGAAATCATTGTCAAACCAACAACAAGTCTCGATTAAAACTAAAAGTGGTCTAAAATAAAAAAATAAGAAACTTATCTCAAGTCCTCCACCAAACTCTTGAAGTTCCTTTGAATCTCTTCTCTTTTACAATCACTCAAAACAAAATAACAAAAAAGGATAAAGTAAATAAAAAGTGGTTCACGAAAATATCTCCGAACTAACTCCCCAGAGAAGAACTTTCAAAACTTGCCAATATTTTCAAGACTCTTTTCTAAGTCCTCTCTTCTTCCTTTTATAGTTTTCCAAGAGGTGCCTTGGGATCTTTTCAAAATGTGTCTTGATTCGGTGTATTTGCCCAAGAGACGCATCCTTTCATGACAATTTTCATCCATGGTGGTTACGACCACCTATTAATCCAATGGGCGCCTCAAAAACCTCTTCGAAATTCGTGAAAACCGATTTTACTCTTCTAGTAACTGCCACTAGCGGTTAAGCGCGGGGTCTCGGCGCTTAGGCGCGGCCTTCTCTGTTTAACTAACACTTAAGTACGAGATCTGATGCTTAAGCGCCTCCAAATTTGATAATTTTCATCCATGGTGGTTACAACCACCTATTAATCCAATGGGCGCCTCAAAAACCTCTTCGAAATTTGCGAAAACCGATTTTACTCGTCTAGTAACTGCCACTAGCGCTTAAGAGCGGGGTCTCGGCGCTTAGGTGCGACCTTCTCTGTTTAACAGACGCTTAAGTACCGGATCTGGCGCTTAAGCGCCAAAACTCTTTTGCACATTTTTTCATCTTTTTGCTCCAAATTTGATACTTTTTCCCTCCTTTAAGCATTTTTTCCACTTTTACTTGTATATGCAAGAAAAACGCAAAAATACATTCCATTAAAGTGCAATATATCAAAAATAGGTATAAAAATTTGTATAAAAATACTATATATTTTAGATGTATCAACCCTCACCATTAGAAATTTTAAAATCTTCTCTACTCAACTTGAAGTTTTACATATTGGTCCTAACCTCTAGCACTTAGTTGGTGGGGGCTTAAGCGGAGTTCCCATATGAATACTTGGCCTTAGGGTCAGCCCTCTGGTGGTGTGGTCTTGGTTGCTCTCACTCACACACTTGCACATTACACTTCCACTCACTACCATAAGCCCAAGCCAACCTGACTTTGATATCTTGATCTTTTGGGAGACTCATTTAGATGGTCCCCTGGACCAACTAGCCCTAGGCTAGGGTTTAGATAAGACCAGTACATAGAGGACACAAATGGAGATTCCATTGATTCATAGCTCAAATAGGGTGGTTGGCACCTCAATTTCACCAAAATACCTAACTCAACCTTTTGCCCCCCAAATTTAACCAATTTATCAAAACACCCTCAAACCCCAAATTTGACCAAAATTCCTAATTTCACCCAAAATACCAAAATTTGTTCAAAAATCATTTCAAACCATTTCAAACTATCAAAATTTCCCAAAACATCCCAAAATTTCCAAAATGACCAAAATACCCTCAAATTTGCCAAAATTACAAAAAGGCCCTTGGTGGCCCAAACTTTTTCAAAGCCCCCAAAATCACTTCAAATGTCCCCAAAATTAATTTAAAACACTCCATTGAGCTCAATTTGATCAATTTAACTCATTTTGACCAAAAGCCCCAAATTGCCCTCAAAGGCCCAATTACCTCAATTCATCTCAAATGTCCATCACTTTTATCACAATTTCCTCCAATTTCAATTTTAAACTCAAATTCATCATGAACAAACTCAATTCAGACCAAATCTCAACCTAATTAACCCATACTTTGAGCTCAATTTCAACCTAAATCCAAAACCCCTAATTTTGCCTCAATTTAGCCAACTCTGAATGTCACCCAATTTCAACCTAAATCCAAAACCCCCAAAATTTCCTCTAATCTCCTTATTGGATTTTCCTTGATCTGTTCATCTTTTGTGTGCTTGAGGCCTATTTGGAAGTGTAGTGGGGAAGGTTTGGTGATCCAAATTTTTATTTGGTTTGTTGGTTTATTACCTCCGCCAAAATCAATTTGTTTTTCTGGAATTTCTTGGTTTTGAATGTTACAAATTTGTGGAAGTTTCAGGGCTGGAACTTCAGCGGAGCTTACTTCCTTTCTGGAACTTTAGTTTTGGAGTTTATTGCTTTTCTCATTTCTTATTTAATGATTAGTTGTGGTAAGCTCCTTATAAGTTTCCTCTTCTTTGGCAGTTTAGTTATGGCAAGCTTCATACCATGGGAATCGTTCTTCTTATTCTCTACATAACTATGAACTTTCTTGCAAAAATCTGGATGAAGTAAATTTGGGTTGAGCTATTCTTAGGAATGCTGAAATCTGAAAATACGTACTCTATTTTCTGAAAGTCTTGGGTTCCCTTTTTGTAAGAAAATCTGAAAATTTTGGTGTTTAATTTGTAAGAATTTGGCTCTCGTATTTGTAAAAATCTAAAAATTTAGTGGTATGTTTGTAAACCTTTCTTCCCTGGCAACAATCGGATTCGATTTTGGAAAATCTTCTTTTCTGATTTTCTCAAACTGAATTTTTTTTTTAAAGCCTTAGAGATTTCTTTACTTNTAAGATCTAAGTGAAAAGATCATCACAATTTTCTAAACATTTTCATGGCTTCACCAATTTAAATCACCATTTAACAAATCTCGATACAAGGAGAAAGACCCATTTTTTGTGGCTCAACCAATTCAAATCACCATTTCACAAATCTCAAGACAAGGAGAAAGACAAGAAAATTACTCAGATCTCATGGGCCACAAATCTCAAGAAAAGGAGAAAGACAGAGAAAACTACTCAGATCTCATGAGGAAAACACAATTTCACAAATCTTGAGACAAGGAGAAAGATAAAGAAAACTACTCAGATCTCATGAAAACTTGAAATTCATATATAAAATCAAAGTCATACAAACTACAACAAGTAAATAACTTATCCAATCACCATTTCACAAATCTCGACACAAGGAGAAAGACAGAGAAAACTACTCAGATCTCATGGGAAAAACACAACAAAACTAAAGACAAGGAGAATATAGAAAAACTACTCAGAAAAACTACTCAGCACTCATGGGGAAAGCACAACACAACTTGGAATTCATAAATGAAATCAAAGCCATAAAAACTACAACAATAAATAAACTTATCTCTAATTTCTCCCCAAGAACACTCCTTAAAGTTCCTCTGAATCTCTTCCTTTCTTTACAACACACAAAACTACAACAAGTAAATAACTTATCTCTAATTTCTCCCCAAGAACACTCCTCGAAGTTCCTGACTACAACAAGTAAATAACTTATCTCTAAATTCTCCCCAAGAACACTCCTCGAAGTTCCTCTTAAACTCATGGAGAAGATACGACAAAACTTAGAACTTATATATAAAAGCAAAGTTATACAAACTTATCTCATGGGGAACACACAACAAAACTCGGAATTCATATATAAAATCAAAGTCATACAAACTACAATAGTCACTATTTCACAAATCTCAAGACAAGGAGAAAGACAGAGAAAACTACTCAGATCTCATGGGAAGATCGAAGTGAAAAGATCATCACAATTTCTTAAACATTTTCATGGCTTCACCAATTTAAAAACATTTCACAAATCTCGAGACAAGGAGAAAGACAGAGAAAACTACTCAGAACTCATGGGAAAAATACAACAAAACTCGAAACATTTTCATGGCTTCACCAATTCAAATCACCATTTCACAAATCTCGGGACAAGGAGAAAGACAGAGAAAACTACTCAGAATCATGGGGAAAACACAACAAAACTCGAAATTCATATATAAAATCAAAGTCATACAAACTACATCAAGTAAATAACTTATCTCTCATGGGGAAAACACAACAAAACTCAGAATTCATATATAAAATCAAAGTCATACAAACTACAAAGGGGAAAACACAACAAAACTCGGAATTCATATATAAAATCAAAGTCATACAAACTACAACAGTAAATAACTTATCTCTAATTTCTCCCCAAGAACACTCCTTGAAGTTCCTCTGAATCTCTTCTTTTCTTTACAGCACACGGAATTCCTTTTCAAAGTAGCAAGGAGGAAGAAATCTCTCACTTTTCCTCCACTCTTACAATCTCTCGAAGAAATCCTCACAATTTTTACACACTAATGGAACCTCTCTAACCTCTAGGACCTCTAGCACACTATCTCCCTCATCTATTTTTTGGCCAAAATGTTCTTTTAAAGTTGTAGATGAGTTTTCCCAAGAGTTGCCTAAGCATCCCTTCAAAATTTGGCCTTATCTAAAGCTTGAGTAGGCATAACCGTCAATCTCTCCGTTGGCGGCGTCGAGAGCACTATCGGTGGACTTTTAGAGAATTTTTGTCCTGTAGTCTCGGGAAAATCTCACCGTCGGCGACCTAGTTCAAATCTTCACATTTTGGTCCATTTCGCTCCAAATTTTCTCCTTTTTGCATCTTTTTGCTCCAATGACCCTAATTCCTAATTTATGTAAGAAAACATCAAAAATACCTTTCTTTAAAGTGCAATATCATCGAAAATAGTATAAAATAGGTATGAAAATCTTAACATATTTTCCTTTGGTCAAAATCCCCCAAACTTAACTATTACTTATCCTCAAGTTATTTTAAAACTATATAAAAGTTATGATCTAATGCAGTAAAGTTTTAGTTCAAAAATACGATAAGTTTGATTTAAATAAATATCATAGTGAGATTTTCAAAAAAAATTCAAGTAAATGAATTAATTCTATAACTACCAGATTTTCTAGATCAAGTTTAAGAGTTCTAGTCTTCTATTTATTTCAAGAATGACTATATGTTGCAATATTAAACAAGTTTAAGAGTTCTAGTCTTCTATTCATTTCAAGAATGACTATACGTTGCAATATTAAGTCACATTTCAAGAATGTAATATGTTGTAATATTAAGTCACTTAGAATATTCAAAAGATAGGAACTTCATGAGAACTCTACTAGTAAAAGATCTAATTCCATAAATATAAGTTCAGAAATATATTTAAGTTTTCCTTTTAGGTAGGTCCAGCAAAGCCAATTTTTGATTAGACATATCCTCAAGCTTCTCCTCACTTCCATAATAATAATAATTTTTTTTTTCTTTTTCTTTGGATTGCTTTCAATCCTATATATTTTTCTTTTCTTTTCAGGGATTGTTTTCAATCATTTATTTTTTTGCTTTCAATCCTATATATTTTTCTTTTCTTTTCAGGGATTGTTGTCAATCTTTTCTTTTTCTTGCTTTCAATCCTATATATTTTTCTTTTCTTTTCAGGGATTATTGTCAATCCTTTCTTTTTCTTTTTCAAGTGAAGATTACTATATCTAAGGCATATCCTCAAGCTTCTCCTCACTTTCATTTTTCTTTCTTTTTTTTTTTCATTTGGATTGTTTTTATTTTTTTTCTTTCTTTTTTCTTTTCATTTGGATTGCTTTCAATCCTATATATTTTTCTTTTCACAGGGATTGTTTTCAATCCTTTCTTTTTCCTTTTTTAAGTGAGGATTACTATATCTGGATAGTCTTCGGATTGTTTTTTTATTTGATTGCTTTCAATCCTATATATTTTTCTTTTCTTTTCAGGGATTGTTGTCAATCTTTTCTTTTTTCCTTTTTCAAGTGAGGATTACTATATCTGGATAGCCTTTAATGATTTTAAACATCACCGCTTTCAATCCTATATATTTTTCTTTTCTTTTCAGGGATTGTTTTCAATCCTTTCTTTTTTGATTTTCAAGTGAGGATTACTTTATCTGGATAGTCTTTAATGATTTTGAACATCACCTTTCTTTTCCTAAATTTGAAACTCAAAGCATTCCATTTCAAGTGAGGATTACTATATCTGGATAGCCTTTAATGATTTTGAACATCACCTTTCTTTCACGTGAGGATTACTATATCTGGATAGCCTTTAATGATTTTGAACTTCACTTTTCTTTCCCTAAAATGAGGATTACTATATCTGGATAGCCTTTAATGATTTTGAACTTCACTTTTCTTTCCCTAAATGTGAAACTCAAAGCATTTCATCACCTTATAAATATTTCATAGTTTTTAGNTATATATGCTTAAAATACAAGATAAATATGGACGTAATAAATATTTAATAATTGTAAAGTCACACTTATCAATACAAGTGTACGTATCACTCAAGTAATATAGGGCTCTAATAGAGTCTTAGATATCGATCTGACAGGGTGTGGTTTAGAACTGCGAAAAAAGATTTTAGAAAAACAATACTTTAATCACAACAACAACGAAGTTCACAATTTGCTTATTGTCACTAATAGGCAATTGAAATAAATAGATAATTTTAATAACTAATAAATAATTAATGATAACACTAATAGGCAATTGAAATAAATAGATAATTTTAATAACTAAAAATAACTAATGATATAAAGTAATAGACAATTGAAATAAATAGGTAATTTTAATAACTATTAAATAACTAATGATACTAATGAAGGTTTAATGAAATAAATAGATAATTTTAATAACTATTAAATAACTAATGATACTAAGGAGGGTTTAATTATGATATTTAATATATAAGAAGGCATCATTTTCCTTTTCAAGAAATTATAGTGAATGAATAAAGTGAATTAATTCAATTTATATTGTGTCAAATAGGAGCATACCTATTCATTACCCTTTGGTCCAGGCATAAAGAACATTGACTAATTCTACACTTGTTTACTGAATCTGCGGCTAGGCTGAGAGGATACGTAAAGAACATTGACTAATCCTATGCTTGGTTACTGATTCTATGGCTAGGCTGGAAGGATACCTTAAAAAACATTGACTAATCCTATGTTTGGCTGATTCTGCGGCTAGGCTGGGAGGATACCGAATAAAGAACATTGACTAATCCTATGCTTGGTTACTGAATCTACAGCTAGGCTGGGAGGATACCGGATCACTTCGGAGCTCCCACGTTCCCCTCACCTGAGGGCTAACATCTACACTTCAACACCCAAATGATAAGACTGAATTGGGGATTTTAGTCTGTCACTTCAAAATCTCTAATTCTACGCCCGATAATATTATTTCCCTATTTATTTTGCACCANTGTTCAGAATATCTTTCATAAATTTCACATAATTGGGCATCTGCTCTAAAGCTTCTACGAAGGGAATATTTAGTATTAACTTCTTAAGAATTTCTAAAAATTTGAAAAATTGTTTATTCTGTTTGTGTTGCTTCAATATTTGAGGAAACGGTAGTGAAGGTTTTTCCAAAGTAATTTTCATTGGTGTAAATATATTCATGATCCTTTTCTTTTTCGGTATCCACTTTTTCTTTTTCAGTTTCTATTTCTTTTTGCACTCTTATTTTCAATTCTTTTCCACTTCACTCTTTTTCAATTTTAGTTTCTTTTTGCACCCTTGTTTCCAATTCTTTTCCACTTTGTAATTCAATCGTTTTGATTTGTTCTTTTCCTTGATCTTTAGGATTTGGTTCCACAGTACTAGGAAAAGTTCCTAGTGTTCGGTTACTAAGCGTAGTAGCGATGTGTTTTTTTCCTTGATCTTTAGGATTTGGTTCCACAGTACTAGGAAAAGTT
Organism: Phalaenopsis hybrid cultivar; assembly: GCA_002079205.1. NCBI lineage: Eukaryota > Viridiplantae > Streptophyta > Magnoliopsida > Asparagales > Orchidaceae > Phalaenopsis > Phalaenopsis hybrid cultivar. The sequence continues at coordinate 44,658 of JXCR01147463.1, read as the reverse complement.
CCTAATGTTTGGTTACTGCAGTAGCAATATGTCCCAATTGAAATATTCTTAATAGCAGCTCCTTGATTTTGTAATTGATTTCCTTGAATTTGTAATTGATTTCCTTGATTCTAAGAAAAAGTTCCTAATGTTCGGTTACTAAGCGCAGTAGCGATATGTCCCAATTGGTTTTCAATGTTGATTTTGTAATTGATTTCCTTGAATTTATAATTGATTTCCTTGATTCTGCAATTGTTGACACATTTTGTAATTGATTTCCTTGAATTTGTAATTGATTTCCTTGATTCTGCAATTGTTGACCCATATTTAACATCAGCTCTACCATAGGGAACTTCTTTTCCTTAATTTGAGTGTTACTGTTAAATCCTGGAGGATTTCCTTGGTTTGATAAATTTCCTAATAGGTTCACTGGGTTGTTTACTCGGTTGATTTGTAGAAGAATTGTTATTCCAATTAAAATTTGGATGATTCTTCCAACATGGGTTACAATAGTTCGAATAAGGGTTTTTGGGTCTATTAATAGCATTTAAAGTCTCATATGAAGGTTGAACATCCACAAATTGCCCAGATGAATTCTCTTCCATCATAGGAGGTGTTAGAGAATAATTCATCCCATAATGATCTAATTTCTTTGATATTGCAGCAATTTGCGAAGTTAACATAGATATTGCATCAAAATCATGGATACTAGCTACTCTTTTAAGATTTACCGGTTCAGATGGCCATTGAAAATTGTTGATAGCCATCTCTTCTATTAATAAATAAGCCTCATCAAATGGTTTTAACATTAAAGAACCACATGCGCAACATCTATAATCGATCTAAGAGATCCCACTAATCCATTATAAAAAGTTTGAATTATCAAACCATCTCTTCTATTAACTAATAAGCCTCATCAAAAGGTTTTGACATTAAAGAACCATCAGTTCTCTTCTATTAATGAATAAGTCTCATCAAAAGGTTTTGACATTAAAGAACCACCAGCCGCAATTTCTATTAATGAATAAGCCTCGCAAAAAGTTTTGACATTAAAGAACCACCAGCCGCAACATCATAATCGATCTAAGAGATCCCACTAATCCATTATAAAAAGTTTGAATTATCAACCAATCTGGTGACAATCAATCTAAGAGATCCCACTAATCCATTATAAAAAGTTTGAATTATCAACCAATCTGGTAACAAATGAATAAGCCTCATCAAAAGGTTTTGACATTAAAGAACCACCAGCCGCAACATCTATATTTTCTCTTCTATTAATGAATAAGCCTCATCAAAAGGTTTTGATATTAAAGAACCATCAGCCGCAGCATCTATCATCAATCTAAGAGATCCCACTAATCCATTATAAAAAGTTTGAATTATCAACCAATCTGGTAACAAATGAATAAGCCTCATCAAAAGGTTTTGACATTAAAGAACCACCAGCCGCAACATCTATATTTAGTGATGAGGGCAATTTCTAAGAAGATCTTTAAATCTCTCCCAAGCTTCGTATATTGACTCTCCATCAATCTGACAGAATGATGTTATGTCCATTATAAAAAGTTTGAATTATCAACCAATCTGGTAACGAATGATGAGGGCATTTCTTAATAGTCTTTTAATCTCTCCCAAGCTTCATATATCGACTCTCCATCAATCTGACAAAATGATGTTATGTCATTTATCTCCTAACCTTCGTATATTGACTCTCCATCAATTTGACAAAATGATGTTATGCTAAGAAGATCTTTAAATCTCTCCCAAGCTTCGTATATTGACTCTCCATCAATCTGACAGAACAATGTTATGTCATTTCTAAGTTTAGCAGTTTTTCGACTCTCCATCAATCTGACAAAATGATGTTATGTCATTTCTAAGTTTAGCAGTTTTGGATACTCTCCATCAATCTGACAGAAAGATGTTATATCTTTAAATCTCTCCCAAGCTTCATATATTGACTCTCCATCAATCTGACAGAACTATGTTATGTCATTTCTAAGTTTAGCAGTTTTGGATGGAAGATTATCATCCAATCTGGTAACGAATGATGAGGGCATTTCCTAAGAAGATCTTTAAATCAGCTTCATATATTGACTCTCCATCAATTTGACAGAATGATGTTATGTCATTTCTAAGTTTAGCAGTTCATATATTGACTCTCCATCAATCTGACAGAACGATGTTATGTCATTTCTTAGTTTAGCAGCACCAGTCTGGTAATGAATGATGAGGGCAATTTCTAAGAAGATCTTTAAATCTCTCCCAAGCTTCGTATATTGACTCTCCATCAATTGGGCATTTCCTAAGAAGATATTTTAATCTCTCCCAAGCTTCATATATCGACTCTCCATCAATCTGACAAAATGATGTTATGTCATTTAAGCTTCATATATTGACTCTCCATCAATTTGACAGAATGATGTTATGTCATTTCTAAGTTTAGCAGCTTCATATATTGACTCTCCATCAATCTGACAGAACGATGTTATGTCATTTCTAAGTTTAGCATTTTTGGATGGAGGGAAATATTTGAATAAGCCTCATCAAATGAAAGTTTTCCACAAGTTCTAATAGATCCTGGTGCTAACGAATTTAACCACATTTTAGCCTTATCCCTCAGTGAAAAAGGGAAAAGTCTAAGTCTAACAGCATTGTTTGAGACTCTATCATATTTAAAAGTAGCACACAGTTCTAAAAAACTAGGGAGGTGTAAGTTAAGATCTTCATTTGGTGTATCTCCGAATTGATTGTTTAAGCAGGTTTAAAAGTAGCACACAACTACATCAGGATTTTGGATAAATAAGTGAATTTCATCTGCTGTAGGATTTGCATAATCTCGTAGGGGTCTAGGTTGGTGTTCATTCTCTATTCCTTGATTATTCATGTTATTTTCCATTATATCAGAATTTCTGGTTCTCTTCTTAATCTTTTAATTCTTCTAACAGTGTGTTCTTATTCCGAATCACGGGTTCTAGGTTCTCTTCTTAATTTTTTAATCCTTCTAACAGTGCATTCTAATTCTGAATCGTAGGGTATAAGATTTTCATGTCGAAATTTACGCATACAATTTGAAATCAGTACTCAGTAATATAATTAACTAAATATAAAAATAAGTTGCAATTCAAGTAAAAAATTTCTAATAATCTTAATTTGTCTGTTACTCTAATTGTGATTTTTCTCACTCACTCCGCGACAAATGCGCCAAAAACTTGACCGGCGACTTTATATATGCTTAAAAATATAAGTTAAATATGGACGTAATAAATTTTCAATAATTGTAAAGTCACACTTATCAACGCAAGTATATGTATTGCTCAAGTAATAAAGGGCTCTAATGGAGTCCTAGATATCGATCCCACAGGGAGTGGTTTAAAATGCGAAGTAAGATTTTAGAAAAACAACGCTTTAATCGCAACAACGAAGTTCAATTTGCTTATCTGTGAACTAAGATTTTAGAAAATCAACACTTAATCACAACAATATAATTCAAATTGCTTATCTGTCATCTATTAGGCAATTGAAATAATTATGTAATTTTAATAACTATTAAATAACTAATGATACTAATGAAGAAGGCAATTGAAATAAATATGTAATTTTAATAACTCTTAAATAACTAATTATACCAATGAAGGTTCTTTAGAAAAGCAATACTTTAATTGCAACAACGAAGTTCAATTTGTTTATCTGTCACTAATAGAAAATTGAAATAACTATTTAAATTTTTAATAACTCTTAAATAACTAATTATACTAATGAGGTTTTTAATGTGATATTCAATATATCTATTAAATAACTAATGATACTAATGAGGGTTTAAATGTGATATTCAATATATAAGAAAGCATCTTTCTCTGTGCCAAGAAATTATAGTGAATGGATAAAGTGAAGTAGTTCAAATTATATTATGCTAAATAGAAGCATACCTATTCTTTACCCTTTGGTCCAGGCATAAAGAACATTGACAAATCCTACGCTTTTTTACTGAATCTGCGTCTAGGCTGGAAGGATATCGGCTCTCACTTCGGATCTCCCACATTCCCCTCACCTGAGCGATAACATCTACACTTCAGCACCCAAACGATAGGACCGAATTGGGGATTTTAGTCTGTCACTCTAAAATCTCCAATTCTACGCCCGATAATAATATTTCCCTATTTATTTGTACCCAACTTCCAAGGGCTTTGACCTCCCTGAATCCTAGATGTAATCTTCACTTTAGTTGTAAAACTCATCATATTTTAACAAATCAATTGGCCAGATTGAAAGTAAACACTTTAGTTGTAAAACTCAACATATTTTAACAAATCAATTGGCCAGATTGAAAGTAAATTAGTCTTGGATGTAATCTTTACTTCAGTTGTAAAACTCAACATATTTTAACAAATCAATTGGCCAAATTGAAAGTAAATTAAATTAGTTGTAAAACTCAACATATTTTAACAAATCAATTGGCTAGATTGAAAGTAAATTAAGAATAGTTGTAAAACTCAACATATTTTAACAAATCAATTGGCCAGATTGAAAGTAAATTAAGATGGTGAAAAGATCATCACAATTTCTTAAACATTTTCATAGCTTCACCAATTCAAATCACCATTTTGAAAAGATCATCACAATTTCTTAAACATTTTCATGGCTTCACCAATTCAAATCACCATTTCAAAATCATCACAACTTCTTTAACATTTTTATGGCTCAACCAATTCAAATCACCATTTCACAAATCTTAAGACAATCTCACAATTTCTTAAATATTTTCATGGCTTCACCAATTCAAATCACCATTTCACAAATCTCGAAACAAGGAGAAAGATAGAGAAAACTACTTAGATCTCATGGGAAAACACAACAAAACTCAGAATTCATATATAAAATTAAATTCATACAAACTACAATAAGTAAATAACTTATCTCTAATTTCTCTCCAAGAATACTCCTCAAAGTTCCTCTGAATCTATTCCTTTCTTTACAGCACACAGAATTCCTCTTTGAAGTAGCAAGGAGGAAGAAATCTCTTTACTTTCTCTCCACTCTTACAAGCTCTCGAAGAATTCCTCACAATTTTAACACACTATTGGAACCTTTCTAACATTTAGGACCTATAGACTCTCTTCAATTTTTAGCCAAAATCTTCTTTTAAAGTTGTGGATGAGCTTTCATAAGAGTTGCCTAAGCATCCCTTCAAAATTTGGCCTTTTCCAAAGCTTTAGTAGGCATAACCACTGAGCTCGCCGTCGGCGGCCTCGAGGGCACCGTTGGCGGACTTTTGGAGAATTTTGTCCTGTAGCCTCGGGAAAAACTTGTCGTCGGCGGCGTCGAGGGACGGTGCCCTAGTTCAAATCTCCACATTTTGGTCCTTTTTGCTCCAAATTCACTCCTTTTTTCATCTTTTTTCTCCATTGACCCTAATTCATCATTCCTCCAACAAAACATAAAAAATACATTTCTTTAAAGTGCAATATCATTATAAACAGTATAAAATAGGTATGAAAATCTCAACATATTTTCCTCTGGTCACACAATGATCTGTATGCACTACACAATGAGTTCCAATCAAATATGATCTAAATTTATCAAAGGCATATACTATTGTTAATAACTCTTTTCAGTTGTTGTATAATTAATTTGAGTTTCATTAGGAGTTTTACTAGCATAGTAAATAATTTTGAAAATTTTATCATATCTTTGTTCTAAAGCAGCTCCAATAACATAATCACTTGCATCACACATAAGTTTAAAAGGTTTTTCCCAAATTGGTGAAACTATAATCGGTGCAATGATTAATTTTTCTCTTAATAATTTAAAAGCTTTTAGACATTCTTTATTAAAATTGAAAATTGCATCTTTCTCCAGTAAATGGCATAAAGGCTTAGCAATCTTAGAAAAGTCTTTAATATATCGCCTGTAGAATCCAGCATGTCCTAAAAAACTCCTAATTTCCCGTAAATTTGTTGGATAAGGTAAATTAGTGATCTCTTAAATTTTAGCAGGATCTATCCATATCATTTTTTAATATTTGATGACCTAATATAATTCCTCATGCTATCATAAATTGGCATTTTTCTCAGTTAAGAACTAAATTTGTTTCTTCACAACGCTTAAGAACTTTAGATAAATGTTCTAAACAAGAGCCAAATGAAGTTCTAAACACTAAAAAGTCATCCATAAAGACTTCAATCCCTTTTTCAACTAAAGCACAAAAAATTGCCACCATACATCTTTGAAATGCAGTAGGGGCATTACATAGACCAAAGGGCATTCTTCTAAAAGCAAAAGTACCATAATGACTAGTAAATGTTATTTTCTCTTGATCCTCAGAAGATATTTGGATATGGTGATAACCAGAATCCAGAAAACAAAAGTATTTATGCCCAACTAGTCTATCCAGCATTTGATCTAGAAAGGGTAGCCAGAAAATAAAAGTATTTATGCCCAGCTAGTCTATCCAGCATTTGATCTAGAAAGGGTAGTAGAAAATGATAAGATTTAATTTTCTATAATCAATGCATATTCACCACCCTATAACTTGTCTAGTAGGTATTAACTCATTATGCTCGTTCACAGTTACAGTTACTCCTCCTTTCTTAGGAACACAATGAATTGTACTAACCCATGCACTATCTGAAATAGGGTAGATAATTTCAGCATCTAACCACTTTAAAACTTCTTCCTTAATAACCTCTTTCATAATAGGATTTAATCTCCTTTATGGATCAGCACTGGGTTTGCAATTTTCTTCTAGATTAATTATATGCATACAAATTGAAGGACTGATTCCTTTAATATCAGCAATTGTCCATCCAAAGGCTTCCTTAAAATCTTTCAGAATTTTCATCAGCTTTTCTTATTATTCCTTTGTTAACTTTGAGAAATTATAACAGGTAAAATAGAGTAATCTCCTAAAAAGTCATGTTTTAAATGTTTAGGAAGTAATTTCAACTCAAGTCATGGAGGTTTTTCAATAGATGGACAAAATGATTTATTCTTGCATATCGTGTCCAAAATTTCAAAACTTTCTTAAACATAACTTGAATCTTCCTTAAAAATGTTTACACATTGATCTAATTCCTCTACTTGCTCATGTTCCAAATCATTATCTTCAGATTTTTATTCATAAGTAGACTTGAAATGGCATTCGCTCAGATATCTTATAGCATCCATTCTATAGCATTCATCATCTTTACCTTTTGCAGGCTATTTCACTGATTTTGAAATGTTAAAAGTAACATTTTGATCATTGACATGCATTATTAATTCCCATTTCTGCACATCTATCATTACTCTTCCTGTGGCTAGGAAAGGTCTCCCAAAAATGATAGGTATCTTTTTATCTTCCTCCATATCTAGCATAATGAAATCAACAGGAAAGATAAATTGATCCACTTCCACTAGAACATCTTTTATAACTCCTTTAGGATAGGTTATTGAATTATCTGCTAACTGCATAGTTATAGTAGTAGGGGTTATTTCTCCTAATCCCAATCTTTTAAATATTGATAATGGCATAAGGCTAATGCTTGCACCTAAATCACATAAAGCTTTCCCATAAAATATGTCTCTTATTGCACATGGAATTGTAAAGCTACCAGGAANAGATGGTTCTTCCAACCTGGGTGTTGACCTCACTTTTGGTTGAGGTCTAGCTTTCTCCTAATTATTTGCCTATGGTTTAGCCATAGGATTTTCCTGTTGACAATTCCTAGAAGACTAAAAGGGAACCCTTGTTCCCGACTTAATGCTTATGCACAGTATAACAATAGTTCTAATGGTATTTTTCACTTATATTTCCTTATTTTGCAACAAAACCAAAAACTTGATCCTGAAGAAAAATAAGAATTTAACTATTTTATTTATATATATTTATATTGGGATACTACGCAAGCATACATATCATTATAAAGTAATATATGACTTTTTGATTTAGACATGTATATCGAACCCACAGGGAAGATTATGTAATATGCACTTTTTAAAAAGTTTTTCTATTTATAAGAAGATAACTACTTAAACTAAAAACGATTTTTGCAGGAAATTAAAATTTAAATATTTTTGGTATTTATGAAATTTTAACAAAACAGTAGCAACTTAAAAAGATAACTAATGTTTTTGTAGAAGAAAAGTAATTAATATGAAAATATCTTTCTTCTTATGATGAATCAGTAATAAGTAAAAGAATTTTGTTGTGGATGTATGCAAATTGTGTTGTGCCAAATAGGAGCAATAATATTCTTTAGTCTTACTAGAGATGCTATAAAGAACATTGAATAATTTAAAGTTTGAATAGTTCTGAAGACCAGCTAGGTAGGGAAGATACTAGCTCTCACTCTAAAGTTCCCTCGATTCCCTCCTTAAAGTTTGAATAGTTCTGAAGACCGGCTAGGCAGGGAAGATACTAGCTCTCACTCTAGAGCAAAGTTTGAATAGTTCTGAAGACCGGCTAGGCAGGGAAGATACTAGCTCTCACTCCAGAGTTATCTGAAAGACCGGCTAGGCAGGGAAGATACTAGCTCTCACTCTAGAGTTCCCTCGATTCCCTCCACCAGGGGGCTAACACGAACTAGAGATGCTATAAAGAATATTGGCTAATTTAAAGTTTGAATAGTTCTGAAGACCGACTAACAGGGAAGATACTAGCTCTCACTCTAGAGTTCCCTCGATTCCCTCCACCTGGGGCTAACATTCTCGTATCAGAACTTAAAATAATAAAATTTAACCTGTCACTTTAAAGTCCTCTAACTCTACACCCTTCAATGAATATTTCCCTATTTATTGCACTCAATCATATGAACAACCTGTCACTTTAAAGTCCTCTAACTCTACACCCTTCAAAGATTATTTTCCTATTTATTTACACCCTGTCACTTTAAAGTCCTCTAACTCTACACCCTTCAATGAATATTTCCCTATTTATTTGCAGTCACTGTCACTTTAAAGTCCTCTAACTCTACACCCATCAATGAATATTTCTCTATTTATTTGCACCAATAATATGAACTACATTCTCATTCATACAGCATCATGTGCTTCTTTCCAATTGTTTACTGAGACAATACTAGCCCGGTTCTTTCATGTTCTCACAACAAATTTTAACATCTGGGTTGGCCAAATCAAGAAGTAAATGAAGTGCATGAATTTAAATCATGACAAATTCAATATTAGAGATCAATACTCTCCACAACTTCCATCCAAAACTTAATTACTTATCATTTTAAGAAGAAATATAAAGAAAACTACTCAGAACTCATGGAGAAAACAAAACCACGCTTTAGTTTAAAAGAAGAAATCATTGTCAAACCAACAACAAATCTCAATTAAAACTGAAAGTAGTCTAAAATAAAAAAATAAAAACTTATTTCAAATCCTCCACCAAACTCTTGAAGTTCCTTTGAATCTCTTCTCTTTTACAATCACTCAAAATATAATAACAAAAAGGATAAAGTAAATAAAAAGTGGTTCCTGAAAATCTCTCCGAACTAACTCCCAAGAAAAGAACTTTCAAAACATGCCAATATTTTCAAATCTAAGTCCTCTCTTCTTTCTTTTATAGTTTTCCAAGAGGTGCCTTGGGATCTCTTCAAAATGTTTTCCTCTCTTCTTTCTTTTATAGTTTTCCAAGAGGTGCCTTAGGATCTCTTCAAAATGTGTCTGCGATGCATTTGCCCAAGAGACGCATCCTTTCATGATAATTTTCATCCATGGTGGTTACAACCACCTATTAATCTAATGGGCACCTCAAAAACCACTTCAAAATTCGTGAAAACTGATTTTACTCGTCTAGTAACTGCCACTAGCGCTTAAGCGCGGGGTCTCGGCGCTTAGGCGCGGCCTTCTCTATTCAACTAACGCTTAATACCGGATCTGGCACTTAGGCGCCAAAACTCCTTTGCACATTTTTTACCTTTTTGCTCCAAATTTGATACTTTTTCGCTCGTTTAAGCATTCTTTCCCATTTTTATTTGTATATGCAAGAAAAACTCAAAAATACATTCCATTAAAGCACAATATCTCAAAAATAGGTATAAAAATGTGTCTAAAACACTATATTTTAGGTGTATCAACCCTCACCATTAGAAATTATAAACTCTTCTCTACTCAACTTGAAGTTTCACGTATTGGTCCTAACCTCTAGCACTTAGTAGGTGGGGTCAATATGGGGGAGCTCAAGGGGAGTTCCCATAGGACTACTTGGCCTTAGGGTCAGCCCTCTGGTGGTGTGGTCTTGGTTGCTCTCACTCACACACTTGCACATTACACTTCCACTCACTACCTTAAGCCCAAGCCTACCTGACTTTGATCCCTTGATCTTTTGGGAGACTCATTTAGATAGTCCCCTGGACTGACTAGCCCTAGGCTAGGGTTTAGATAAGACCGGTACATAAAGGATCAAAATTGAGACTCCGTTGGTTCATAGCTCAAATAGGGTGGTTGGCACCTCAATTTCACCAAAATACCTAACTCAACCTTTTGCCCCCAAAATTTAACCAAATTACCAAAACACCCTCAAACCCTAAATTTGACCAAAATTCCTAATTTCACCCAAAATACCCAAATTTGTTCAAAAATCATTTCAAACCATTTAAAACTACCAAAATTGCCCAAAACATCCCAAAATTTCCAAAAGGACCAAAATATTCCCAAATTTGCCAAAATTACAAAAAAATGCCCTTGGTGGCCAAAACTTTTTCAAAACTCCCAAAATCACTTCAAATGTCCCCAAAATTAATTTAAAACACTCCATTGAGCTCAATTTGATCAATTTAACCCATTTTGACCAAAAGCCCCAATTTGCCCTCAAAGGCCCAATTACCTCAATTAATCTCAAATGTCCATCAATTTTATCACAATTTCCTCCAATTTCAATTTTAAACTCAGATTCATCATGAACAAACTCAATTCAGACCAAATCTCAACCCAATTAACTCATACTTTGAGCCCAATTTCAACCTAAATCCAAAACCCCTAATTTTGCCTTAATTTAGCCATGTCTCTGAATGTCACCCAATTTCAACCTAAATCCAAAGCCCGCAAAATTTCCTCTATTCTCCTTATTGGATTTTCCTTGATCTGTTCATCTCCTGTGTGCTTGAGGCCTTTTTGGAAGTGTTGTGGGGAAGGTTTGGTGATCCAAATTTTTATTTGGTTTGTTGGTTTATTACCTCTGCCAAAATCAATTTGTTTTTCTGGAATTTCTTGGTTTTGAATGTTACAAATATGTGGAATTTTTAGGGCTGGAACTTCAGCGGAGCTTACTTCCTTTCTGGAACATTAGTTTTGGAGTTAATTGCTTTTCTCATTTCTCATTTAATGGTTAGTTGTGGTAAGCTCCTTATTATTTTCCTCTTCTTTAGCAGTTTAGTTATGACAAGCTTCATACCATGGGAATCCTTCTTCTTATTCTCCACATAACTATGAACTTTCTTGCAAAAATCTGGATGAAGTAAATTTGGGTAGAGCTATTCTTAGGAATGCTGAAATCTGAAAATACGTACTCTATTTTCTAAAAGTTTTGGGTCCATTTTTTGTAAGAAAATCTGAAAATTTTGGTGTTTAATTTGTAGGAATCTGAAAATATTGGCTCTCGTATTTGTAAAAATCTAAAAATTAGGCGGTATGTTTGTAATCCTTTCTTCCTTGGCAACAATCGGATTCAATTTTGGAAAATCCTCTTTTCTGATTTTCTCAAACTGAATTTTTTTTAAAGCCTTGGAGATTTCTTTACTTTGGTCTCTTGAGGCTGAATTTTCACAGCATTAGGAGTCTTTTACCTTGGATTATTGAAGCCGAATTTTGATACTATCTACGCTTGGATTTGTTGAAGCCTAACTTTCAAATTGTAGATTTTTTGGAGGTTTTCCTATGTTCTAGATTGAAGTTCAGCATTTCTGATTTACATTATTTTGGTTCGTTGAACTGAGCCTTAAAATTTTAAACCTTGGAAATGGTCATGTTTTGATTTGCTAAAATTGAAATATGGAATTTGGAAAAATATCNTGGTTTCTTGAGGGTGAATTTTCACAGCTTTAGGAGTTATTTACCTTGGATTATTGAAGCCGAATTTTGATACTATCTACGCTTGGGTTTGTTGAAGCCTAACTTTCAAATTGTAGATTTTTTGGAGGTTTTCCTATGTTCTAGATCAGGTTCCGTTTGGGGCAGCTTGTGCGTTTCAGGATAAACTGCTTATCCTGAAACGCGGCCTGCGGGCCAACCGCAGGGGTCGACCCGCGGCCTGTGTTTAGTGTAAAAACTTAAACGCGGTTTTGGATAAGCTGGTGAAACGCGCGAACCAAACAGTGCGGCGGCGTTTTGTTTTCAAAACGCCGCCCGCACTTATAAGCTGCCCCGAACAGGCCCGAAGCTCAGCATTTCGGATTTCCATTATTTTGGTTCGCTGTACTGAGCCTTAAAATTTTAAACCTTGGAAATGCTCTTTTTTTGATTTGCTCAAATTGAAATATGGAATTTGGAAAAATATTGCTTCTGTCGATTTGTTGAAGTTGAAATATGGGATTTGATTTGCTGAAGCTGAAATACTTACTGGTTTTTCTTTTAGACATCAGGAAGCATTCGTTTGTTGCTCATACACTCTCCATATTAGAAAAGATGCTTGAGATTATTAAAAATTTGGAACCTTTTTTTGATATTTGAATCTTGCCGTAAACTTCACTCATAATGCCAAGGCCATTAAGTAGCCTTCATCATTTGCAGCTTATAATCTATAAAATGTGGCTGGAGGGGGGATTTGATGATTTCTTGGTTAGCGATGTGAGTAATCTTCTAATCCACATCACTTTGAATTGCCCCTAAATGCATTTCGACGTGCACCCGGAGTTGGGAGATTTTGTGAGAGCTAAATGAGTTTAGTGTTAAGACTGAGAATGANAAAAGATGCTTGAGATTATTAAAAATTTGGAACCTTTTTTTGATATTTGAATCTTGCCGTAAACTTCACTCAAATGCCTAGGCCATTAAGTACCCTTCATTATTTGCAGCTTATAATCTATAAAATGTTGCTAGACGGGGGCTTTGATGATTTTTTGGTAGAGATGTGAGTAATCTTCTAATCCACATCACTTTGAATTGCCTCTAAATGCATTTATACGTGCACCCGGAGTTGGGAGATTAAAGTCACTTTGAGAGCTAAATGAGTTTAGTGTTAAGAATGAGAATGGTTACAAAATTGGAAAGCTGGAACATATGAGTGAGTTGTCCAAATTAGAAAAGAAATTCCATTTTTTGGAAAATATGAAGGATGTTAGAGAGGCTAGCAAAAGGAAATTTTTTTTTAAGAAAGATAAAGCTCACATATTTATTCTTGAATTGGGTGAAATTGTTGATGGATGGGGATTATACAGGGAGGTTGAAAGCCTATGAAGTAATGTGAATTTTAGCTTACNTATTTATTCTTGAATTGGGTGAAATTGTTGATGGATGGGGATTATACAGGGAGGTTGAAAGCCTATGAAGTACTGTGAATTTTAGCTTAGATGCGGATGTGCTTGAAAGTCTTAAACACTAAAAACATAAAAAGAGTTTTTCCATAGTTCCATACAAGGGTGTAAGNGGATGTGCTTGAAAGTCTTAAACACTAAAAACATCAAAAGAGTTTGTCCATAGTTTCATACAAGGGTGTAAGTGACCGACGAGTTTATATATGCTTAAAATATAAGATAAATATGGACGTAATAAATATTCAATAAATGTAAAGCCACACTTATCAACGCAAGTATACGTATCGCTCAAGTAATATAGGACTCTAATGGAGTCTTAGATGTCGATCCCACAGGGAGTGGTTTAGAGCTGCGAACTAAGATTTTAGAAAAGAATTACTTTAATCACAACAACGAAGTTCAAATTTGCTTATCTCTCACTAATAGACAATTGAAATAAATAGATAATTTTAATAACTATTAAATAACTAATGATACTAAGGAGGGTTTAATTGTGATATTCAATATATAAGAAAGCATCCTTCTCCTTTTCAAGAAATTATAGTGAATGGATAAAGTGAATTAGTTCAATTTATATTGTGCCAAATAGGAGCATGTCTATTCTTTACACTTTGGTCCAGGCATAAAGAACATTGACTAATCCTACACTTGTTTATTGAATCTGCGGCTAGGCTGGGAGGATACCGGCTCTCACTTTGGAGCTCACTAGTTCCCCTCACCTGAGAGCTAACATCTACACTTCAGCACCCAAATGATGGGACCGAATTGAGAATTTTAGTCTGTCACTCTAAAATCTTCAATTCTACGCCCGATAATATTATTTCTCTATTTTATTGCACCTAACTTCCAAGGGCTTTGACCTCCCAAAATCTTGGATGTAATCTGTATTTTAACAAATCAATTGCCCAGATTGAAAGTAAATTAAGATCGAAGTGAAAAGATCATCACAATATCTTAAATATTTTCATGGCTTCACCAATTCAAATCACCATTTCAAAAATCTCGAGACAAGGATAAATATAGAGAAAACTACTCAGTTCTCATGGGGAAAACACAACAAAACTTGGAATTAATATATAAAATCAAACTCATACAAACTAAAACAAATAAATAACTTATCTCTAATTTCTCCCCAAGACACTCCTCGAAGTTCCTCTGAATCTCTTCCTTTCTTTACAACACACAGAATTCCTCTTCGAAGTAGCAAAGAGGAAGAAATCTCTCACCTTCCCTCCACTCTTACAATCTCTCGAAGAATTCCTCACAATTGTTACACTCTATTGGAAATTCTATACACTAATGGAACCTCTCTAACCTCTAGGGCCTCTAGACTCTTCTTAAATTTCGGCCAAAATGTTCTCTTAAAGTTGTGGATGAGCTTTCCCAAGAGTTGCCTAAGCATCCCTTCAAAATTTGGCTTTATCCAAAGCTTGAGTAGGCATAACCATCGATCTCGCAGTCGGCGGCCTCGAGGGCACTGTTGGCGGCCTCGAGGGTGCCGTCGACAGACTTCTAGAGAATTTTGTCCTGCAGCCTTGGGAAAAAGTTGCCGTCAGTGGAGTTGAGAGCGTCGTCAGCAACCTAGTTCAAATCTCTACATTTTGGCCATTTTTCGCTCCAAATTCGCTCATTTTTACATTTTCTTGCTCCAATGACCTTAACTCATCATTCCTATAACAAAACATCAAAAATACCTTTCTTTAAAGTGCAATATCATTTAAAATAGTATAAATAAGGTATGAAAATCTCAACATATTTTCCTTTGGTCAAAATCCCCCAAACTTAACTATTTCTTGTCCTCAAGTAATGTTAGTACTATATAAAAGTTATGATCTACTGCAGTAAAGTTTTAATTTAGATCAAGTAATTTTAATATTATTATAAAAGTTATGATCTATTGCAGTAAAGTTTTTAATTTAGAAATACTATTTTAGTACTGTATAAAAGTTATGATCTATTGCAGTAAAGTTTTAATTTCATAAATACTATAGGTTTTGATTAAATAAATATCATAGTGAGATTTTCAGAAAAAATTCAAGTAATTGAATTAACTCTGTAGCCATATGCTTATCTAGTCATCAAGTTTAAGAGTTATAGTCTTCTATTTATTTCAAGAATGACTATATGTTATAATATTAAGTCACTTAGAATATCCAAAAGATAAGAACTTTATGAGAACTCTACTAGTAAAAGACCTATTCCATAAGTATAGGTTCAAGAATGTATTTAAGTTTTCCCTTTAGGAAGGTCCAGTGAAGCCATTTTTTGATTAGACATATCCTCAAGCTTCTCCTCACTTCCATAAATTTTTTTTGTTTCTTTTCTCTTTTTCATTTGGATTGTTTTCAATCCTTTTTTTTTTCCTTTTTCAAGTGAGGATTACTATATCTGGATAGCATTTAATGATTTTGAGCTTCACTTTTCTTTCCCTAATATTGAAACTTAAAGCATTTCTTTACCTTATAAATATTTCATAGATTTTACGTCATTGAACCCCAATCTTTTATTCTCAAATGAATTTCCAGATTCTTAATACTTCAAAATATAGTTTCCTTTACTTTAAATAGTTAACTATAATCTTATTTTCTTATACTAAATATCTTAAGTTACAAAAATTAATTTTCATCACAAAAATATTTCTTTAAATTTACCATAATATTTAAATAATTACAAATATATAGTTACCTGAATTAAATTCACTACATGAAATCATATAAATAATTTTTTTAGAATATTGAAATAGAGGACATCTAATAGTTAATCTTTTTTCTTCCATCCCCCAAACTTAAATTTTTAAAAATGAAATAATACAGATGGAAAGAAAAACTATAAATATAAATCATACCTCAGTATTATAGGCATTTTCATCATTCTGAATTTTTTGCAGGCCTTTTCAATTTTTTTACTTCAAGTGGTCTGTAATATTAGGAGCTTTCTACACGTATAAATCTTTAGAGGAATTTCTAGGTAATGAAATTTTAAAATAAGTATAAAATTGAAACATAAAATAAGCACAACATTTCCTAACACAACCACAATACTAAACAATTAAAATTAAAATGCGGAATAAAAATCACATTACAATCAACAATTCTACTCAATATCTATTGAACTATACATGCACATTTAACTATAACACTAACTTTATAACAAAAATAAAAAAATCATCCAAGTACAAAAAATAAAAATGAAAGTCCAAATACATAAACATCCATTTCTATTACAAAAGATTACAGAAATAAAAGTACAAACATAAGTACATCAATTTTATTCAATATCAAAATCCCAAGCTATATCTTCATCGCCTTGATCAGCAGGTGGATTGTGTTGATACTGAGTATATCGGGGGCATTCGGGAAACAAAACATCAGGCTCACCTCTGTAGTGTCGGGCCTGAGCTTCATAATAGGCTACCTCAAAATTTGAATGCCTCTATAGGTACTCATTATCATAATCGTGTCAACATTATAAACCTCCAATCCTTTCATTTATAAATTCTCCGCTCTTCCGCTGCAAGGTCAACTCATTTATCAAATCAGAGACCTTTAACTTATAAATTCTATGCTCTTCCGCTGCAAGGTCAACTCATTCATCAAATCAGAGAGGCTTTCATTTATTAATTCTATGCTCTTCCGCTGCAAGGTCAACTCATTCATCAAATCAGAGAGCATCCTTTCACTTATTAAGTCTATATTTTTTTGCTGCAAGGTCAACTCATTCATCAAATCAGAGAGGGTACGGAACTAGAAGGTGGAAGGTCATAACTTGTAGAGGGAACATCTCTACTAGTAGAAGGTTCTTAGAACTAGAAGGTGGAAGGTCATAACTTGTAGAGGGGACATCTCTACTAGTATAAGGTTCTTGTTCAAGTCTATGCTCTTCCGCTGCAAGGTCAACTCATTCATCAAATCAGAGAGGGTAGGGGATTAGGTGGAAGGTCATAACTAGTAGAGGGGATATCTCTACTAGTAGAAGGTTCTTGACTTCTACTCCGTGGAAGGTCATAACTTGTAGAGGGGACATCTCTACTAGTAGAAGGTTCTTGACTTCTACTCATGGAAGGTCATAACTTGTAGAGGGGACATCTCTACTAGTAGAAGGTTCTTGACTCCTACTTCGAGTTCTCCATTTCTCATGGAGAAGGTCATAACTTGTAGAGGGGACATCTCTACTAGTAGAAGGTTCTTGACTTCTACTCCCATTCTCTTCTGCTGCAAGTTAATTCATTCATCAAATCAGAGAGGGTAGGGGAACTAGAAGGTGGAAGGTCATAGGAGGGGACATCTCTACTAGTAGAAGGTTCTTGACTCCTACTTCCAGTTCTCCATTTCTCATGAAACTCATTCATCAAATCAGAGAGGGTAGGGGAACTAGAAGGTGGAAGGTCATAACTTGTAGGACATCTCTACTAGTAGAAGGTTCTTGACTTCTACTCCCAGTTCTCCATTTCTCATGGGATTCAAAAGTCTTCAAATTCTCTACTAGTAGAAGGTTCTTGACTTCTACTTCCAGTTCTCCATTTCTCATGGGATTCATATGTCTTCAAATTAGCTTTACTAATGCGTTTCATAGGATAAACCAATTCTTCATCTCGAAATTCTACTCCAGAAAGTTTGCAAGTGTATAAATAAGTCCAGGATGTCATAGACCTCCACTAGTCTCACTCCTTGCTGTAGTTAATATATTCTTAAGAATTATTCTCCCCAAATTTATAGTTCTACTATTATGAATACAAAAATTCAGAATAGCTCTATCTCTAGTT
The DNA here is from genome assembly GCA_002079205.1 of Phalaenopsis hybrid cultivar. Lineage (NCBI taxonomy): Eukaryota > Viridiplantae > Streptophyta > Magnoliopsida > Asparagales > Orchidaceae > Phalaenopsis > Phalaenopsis hybrid cultivar. The sequence continues at coordinate 26,457 of JXCR01147463.1, read as the reverse complement.
ACCTCAATATGGTGATAGGTGGGTAACAGAGTAGAGGAAATGAAATAGCGCCACGCCTTAGAGGTGGCATTCAGCATGGAAGCAGAAAAATTCAAAGTAGAGGAAATAAAATAGTGTCACGCTTTAGATGTGGCATTCAACATGGAAGCAAAAAAATTTACCCGTTCTCATTGTTTAATCTTCCACGTTCCTTTCCCATCAGTGAGAAAGTTGATCACATCATTCAGGGGGCAAAATAGTGCAACGCCTTAGAGGTGGTATTCAACATGGAAGCAAAAAAGTTTACCCGTTCTCCTAAGAAATGAAATAGTGTCACGCCTTAGAGGTGGCATTCATCATGGAAGCAGAAAAATTTACCTGTTCTCGCTGTATCTTCCATGTTCCTTTCCCATCAGTGAGAAAGTTGATCACATCATTGAGGGGGCCTTCCATTGTACTAAAGGATTCATTGTGGCAGCTATAAGAGTGTGGGACTTCGTAAAAAGTGTTGATGCGAGCAACAGTAAACTCAACAGGAAATCCACGCACTTGAACGATTCAGTCATCAAAATAAATCACATTGGCATAGAACTCCTTCNACTTGAAGATTTCTATTGATTGCTGAAATTTTTTATATTTTCGTTGGGAGTCCACCATTTGTGCTCTTTTCTATTGATTGCTGAAATTCTTTATGATTGCTGAAATTCTCTATAAGAAATTAATGAATTGCCATTGATGAAATTCTTTATATTTCTGTTTTCATCACCAGTAATGGATAATAGTTGAAATTATGAGTTCTTTTTGTGGGAGATCAAGGCTTCTGTATGGATTTATGCACATGACTAAGATAGCATGAGTTGTGCCCTGCTTATTTTTTGTGATTGCGTGGTTGTTTCCACCCGCAAACCNGTTCTTTTTGTGGGAGATCAAGGCTTCTGTATGGATTTATGCACATGACTAAGATAGCATGAGTTGTGCCCTTCTTATTTTTTTTGATTGCGTGGTTGTTTCACCCGCAAACACTTGGTAAGATGCTTTTTAATTGGTTAGTGTTCGTCTCGTGGAAGGTTCTTATAAAGCTATCACATTCGTGGAAGGTTCTTATAAATATGATTAATCCAAAATGTTATTCATTTTGGCAGAATACAAATCGAAACATTTCTTCATTTTACACTAGAATTTATGATTTTATGTTTTGATGATTTTGATTATAAGTTATTGTAATCTTATTAGTTTTTTTTTTTTTAATTTTTTTCTAGCTTCAAGGTTGGACCAAAACTATAGTATAANTTCACGAGCCATTTCGAACACGAGCCGATTTCGAACACGAGCCAGATTCGAGCGAGCCGAACACGAGCCGGGTCTGGGCTCGCTCAAGCTCGGCTCATTTACAGCCCTACATATGAATGCTGATTTAGGCTTAAAATGCATTGTTTGCCATTCATCCAAAATATGATTAATCCAAAATGAATAACATTTTGGCAGAATACAAATCAAAACATTTTTTTCATTTTACACTGGATGTTATAAGTTTTTTTCATTTGCCATTGATTTTATGTTTTGATCATTTTGATTATAAGTTCTTGTAATTTTTTTTTAATTTTTTTCTAGCTTCAAGGTTGGACCAAAACTATAGTATATATATATAAATTTTCAAAAACCATGAAATTTTGAGCCAAAACTCAAGGCATTGATCAAAGTTCTAATAAAATTCTATGATTATCATAAATTGAAGCACGTCAATTTTATTGTAAGTTATAAGCTTGAAGTTCATTCAGATAATCTTCTTGTTGAAATCATAAATAAAATTTTTATAATATGTAATTATAAATTGTTATTGAAACCACAATTGAAGTGGAGCATAGAATTAATGAAACTATAAACCAAACATTTTATTATAGGATCCTTGAACTTCTAATAATTACAAATAAATAAAAGGCAATGATATGCCTTCATAAATAAATTTATATCAATTCATTTAGAATAGTATTTTTTTTTTATTTGAATTTAATATTTTGAAGAGTTTTGTAAATACCCAAAAAACAGTCTCAGGTTTCTTCTAAAATATTCCATCACTGTCTAAGCACTTTAGAGTTAAAAAACTTCTTTTTTNGCCTTCATAAATAAATTTATATCAATTCATTTAGAATAGTATTTTTTTTTTATTTGAATTTAATATTTTGAACAGTTTTGTAAATACCCAAAAAACAGTCTCAGGTTTCTTCTAAAATATTCCATCACTTTCTAAGCACTTTAGAGTTAAAAAACATCTTTTTTTCAATTTCTCATATTTTATCAAAAGTTCAAATTATNCCGCCTCTTACCGGTCTCGCCATCGGCGGCGTCGAGGGCACCGTCGGCGCTCTTCTGTATTAATTTTTGCCTGGACTCTTGGGGAAAACCCGCCATCGGCGCCGTCGGCGCCCAAGGCAAAACTTTCACAGTTTCGCTCTGGTCCGAATGTGTCGCAAGTTTTCTATATATGGATCCAATTTTTAAGATATTTGAAGGGTAAATAAGAGTAGTAGAGCATAATACTACTATAAACTAGCGATAAATTCAAATAAAAACTACCATAATTGTAATAAAGATAAACATAAATATGGGTTGCCTCTCATAAAGTGCTTGGTTTAACGTCGTCAGCCCGACGTATTCAGGGTTAACTATGGGTTGCCTCCCATAAAGTCCTATGGGTTGCCTCCCATAAAGCGTTTGGTTTAACGTCGTCAGCCCGACCTATTCAGGTATTATTTAGGTTGACTAATCATTAAAACCTCTTTAAAATTTGGAGTTCAAAATATTTTTTAATCTGTGTCTATTCTAGTCTTTTGATCTTCAATTTCAACAGCTCCGTAAGTATAAACTTGAGTCACAGTAAAAGGTCTCATTAAAACCTCTTTAAAATTTGGTCTTTTACCCTCATAATATGGTTTTATTCTGTGTCCATTTACTTGGTCTTTTACCCTCAAAATATGGTTTTAATCTGTGTCCATTCACTTTAAATCTATTTCCAATTTGGTCTTTTACCCTCATAATATGGTTTTAATCTGTGTCCATTTAATTTAAATCTATTTCCTTCCGATCCTTCAATTTCAACAGTTCCGTAAGTGTAAACTTGAGTCACAGTAAATGGCCCTAACCAACGAAACTTCAATTTCCAAGGGAATAACTTCAACCTTGTATTGTAAAGCAAAACTTCTTGTCTTGGTTCAAAGTTCTTTTGGTTAATCTTTTGATCATGCCATAACTTTAATTTTTCCTTATAAACTCTGTCATTATCAAAAGATTCATTTCTTAATTCTTCCGATTCATTTAACTAACAATCTCTTCTTACCAGCATCTTTCAAATTATAATTGAATTCTTTAATTGCCCAATATGTTCTTACCAGCATCTTTCAAATTATAATTGAATTCCTTAATCGCCCAATATGCTTTATGCTCCTATTTATTCTATCGTTATCATAAGATTGATTTCTTAATTCTTCCAATTCATTCATTTGTAACAATCTTTTCTACCAGCATCTTTCAAATTATAATTGAATTCTTTAATCGCCCAATATGCTTTATGCTCCAATCTACTGGTAAGTGACAAGTCTTTCCAAAAAACAGTCTGTAAGGAGTCATTCCAATAGGAGTTTTATAAGCAGTCCTGTAAGCCCATAATACTGTATCCAATCTAGTGGAACAATCTATTCTACTAGGGTTCACAGTCTTTTTAATCTCTCTATTAGAAACTTCAGCTAATCCACTGGTTTGAGGGTGATAAGCAGTAGAGATTCTATGAATAATATTAAATTTTTATGCCAATCTCTGAATATATTTATTCCTAAAATGGGATCCTCCATCAGTAATAATCATTCTAGGCATTCCGTATCTAGTGAAAATATTTTTCCTTAAAAATCTTGAAACACTTTTAGCGTCACAGCGAGGTAAGGCTTGTGCTTCATTCCACTTAGAGACGTAGTCTACTGCAATTGATATATATAAGTTCCCAAATGAAGGAATAAATTGTCCCATAAAATCTAATCCCCAAACATCAGAGATCTCAACTTTCAATATGAAATTTAGAGGCATTTCATTTCTTCTAGATATATTGCCTACTCGTTGACATCAATCACAAGTTTTTATATATCTATAAACATCTCTAAATATAGTAGGCCAATAAAATCCAGTTTGCAAAATTTTATAAGCAGTTTTGTCGCTCCCAAAATGTCGTCCAAATTTAGAATCATGATATTTTTGAATAATCAGTTCAATTTATTCAAAAGGTACACATCTCCTCATAATCAGATCCTTACATTGTTTATATAAATAAGGCGCATCCCAAAAATATGCTTTCTTTACTGTTGCAATGTCAGCATAGGTGGCAAAATATCACTTACAATATAGTTAACAATATCAGTATATTGCAATGTCAGCATAGGTGGCAAAATATCACTTACAATATAGTTAACAATATCAGCATACCGTAGTATTTTCCACACACTAACATTATAAAGCTGTTCATTAGGGAAACAGTCTGTAATTTCATTATCAACATCAGATAATTCATGGTTTCTAATCTTGATAAATGATCAGCAATTTGATTATCAGTTCCCTTTCTACCAATAACTACAAGATCAAATTCTTGTATCAATAATATCTATCTAATCAACCTTGGTTTGACGTCTTTCTTTTGCATCAGATATTTAATAGCTGAGTGATCAGTGTGCATAACACATTTATCTCCAATTAAATAAGATTGAAATTTATCTAAAGCATATACGATAGCTAGTAGCACTTTTTCACTAACAATATAGTTAATTTGAGCATCATTAAGAGTTTTTNACAGTATAGTTAATTTGTGTATCATTAAGAGTTTTACCAGCGTAGTATATAACTTTAAAAATCTTTTCATACTTTTGTCCAAGAAGAGCTCCAATAGCATAATCACTAGCATCACACATCAGTTCAAATGGTTTCTCCCAGTTAAGTGAATGTATAATAGGGGCCACCTAGCATCACACATTAGTTCAAATGGTTTCTCCCAGTTAGGTGAAACTATAATAGAGGCTGCAAATTTTTCTTTTAATAACTCAAAGGCATTTAAACAGCTTTCAGTAAACTCAAATTTCTTGTCATTTTCTAAAAGTTGCATAGAATNTCTAAAAGTTGGCATAGAGGTTTAGTAACTTTTGAGAAATCTTTAATAAAACGCCTGTAAAAACCTACATGTTCAAGAAAACTTCTAACTTCTCTTACATTAGTAGGAGGTGTCAGTTTTGATATAACTTAAGGGTCTGTTTCCATACCATCTTCCAAAATTTTATGCCCTAACACAATTCCTCCTGCAACCACAAATTGACATTTCTCCCAATTTAGAACTAAATTAGTTCTTTTACATAACTCCAAAACTCTTTTAAGATATTCTAAGCATGCGTCAAATGATGTTCCAAATACAGAGAAATCATCCATAAATACTTCCAATCCATCGTCAATTAACTTACTAAATATGGACATCATACATCTCTGGAATGTTGTAGGTGCATTACATAATCCTAAATGCAATCTTCGAAAAGTAAAAGTTCCAAAAGGACTAGTAAATGTTGACTAGTAAATGCAATCTTCGAAAAGTAAAAGATTATTGAGATGATTATCACCACATTTTAACAATCTCCCACTTAAAGATTAAATGTTGATAAAACATTATAAGAAATTCATCTCTATAAAACACCCCCTTTCAATCATATATCTTGTAGTACCTTAATTCATCAGTGATAAACCTATTATCTTTTACCACCATGCATGTCATATTACATTGTTGCTCTTGAACCTAAAAGGTCATATGCCATACAATGCCCATCTTTCCTTTTGGAAGTGCCCACTGATAAAAATTTTATTTGATGCCAAACCTCAAAAATCATCATGAATATATTTAATCATTGCTTCCATTATTTCAATTTTTGACATCATCTAAGGCTGAAATTCAAGCAAAAAAATATGTTTCATATTGTGAAGTTTCTCATCACCTATCTTGATTTGTCTGTGAAAAACTTCCATGATATTTAGCATTTCATCAGCAAGATGAATATTCTCACAATCTTGTGTAAAACAACTAGCTACAAAGGGTTGAATGAAAAGATGCAGCTAAAACTAAGGTTCAACTTCATATAACTAAATAGACTAAGAATTAGTGCATTATAGCTCACTTCATTTGAAACATGCACATATTCATATATCTATTCAAATTTTACCAAATATTTCTCCACAACCATTATTTTTTCAATGTGGAAAATTTTATTCATCGGTGACAAATCTATCATTTTTTACCACCATCTAAGTCTGATTACATTGTTGCTTTTGATCCTAAAAGGTCAATTACTCTGCAATGCCCATCTTTCCTTTTGGAAGCTTCCACCAGACAAAAATTTTATTCGATGTCAAACCACCAAAATTATGATGAATAGATTTAACCATTGCTCCCATTATTTCAGTTTTTGACATAATGTATGGTTGCACTTCAAGCCAAAAATGTGCCTCAGATTGTGAAGTTTCTCATCACTTATTGTGATTTGTATGTCGCCAGCTTACATGAAATTTAACATGTCATCAGCAAGATAAATATTCTCCCAATCTTATGTAAAATAACTAGCTACAAAGTTTTTACATGAGTTGAATGAAAAGATGCAACTAAAATTAAGATTCAACTCCATAGGACAATCTACACTAAGAATTACTGCATTATAGCTCACTTCACTTGGAACATGCACAAATACCTATATCTGATTCAAATTTTACCAAATATTTCGCTACAACCATTCTTTTTTTTCCATGTAACAAATTTTGTCATATCACAAACATACACTGTTGTGAGCTTTTGAGAGATCAGACTTACCTTAACTATTAACTTTTCCTGTACCTCTCCAGCTATTCTCAAGAAGAATCTTCAAATGGTTTTTGCACTCATTATGTCAACACTCAAGATTACATCTTAAACATTGTTTATCTTCAACTTCATAAACCCAAATGCACTGCTAAAACCTTTTATTCTTTGCAATTACATGTTCACAAGCTTGATGCATGAAGTTCTTCATTGAATTTGATATAAACTGAGTAGAGCTAACTCGTGATCAAATTAAACACATCAACAAGTGTTGTAAAAGAAGCACCTTCAGACATCTCCATTGACAGGTGTTGTAATGAACCTACCTCCATCCGCTCCCCAAATTCCTTTCCAAAACTAGAGCATGATTCCTACACTGGTTATACTAACCAGATATTGTTAACTTCTACTTCTGCTCCAAAATCCAAGTCTATTGAATATGAAAGAAGACTGAAAATGCAATAGTATTGCTCAAATTGGGTTCAAAATGTTTTGCTTGCATAAAGTTCACTCAATCACGGACCATTCATGAAATATCCTACAATGATGTGTTTCGAGAGTCAAAATTATCAAGAAAGAGCCCTTCAGATTGGTTCAGTCAAATATGATAAAAAAGGCACACAAGAGATGCATTGTGCATAATGTCAACTTAAATGTATTAATATTATCAAAAATCATCCTCCAAAACTTTCTCTTTAGCATAGAGCTAAATACCATGGAGAAAGTTTTGAAGGAGAGAGAGTGTCCAATAAGAGCCCGACATTTTGGGTGGTTCCTTCGAACACTTAACAGATGTGTCTCTTGTCAAAAAAATGACACACATCTCATCCTAGTCTAGGCTAAGAAAATCTAGATCGGACTAGAGCTATAGTTTTATCTTTTTCCACATGTGCTGCCAAGTTTCCACCAGTAGATCCTTAATAAGCTACTGTTGAAGAGAGGTGTTGGTAATCCACGACTAGCTATCTTTATAACAAAGTCAGAGTTGATAGAAAAATCTCTTGAAGCCAAGTGAGTTTGAGGCACTGAGACCATGCCTGGGTGAAATACAAATCAACTACGTACACTCTTGTAAGGTTTGAGCCCTATTATAGTAAACTGAATAACAGTTAGAAGGATTACGCGCCTGCTTAATGCGTCAGTTTAGAGATTGAATCAACAAAGGCAAAACAAACTAGGGAAATCATGTTAAGGTAGTTGGTAAGGTAAAGGATAACCTCAGATTTTGTGCATGTTAGAAGACTTCTTCAGTGGAACTAAGAGTCTTCAATGGAACTTAATATAAGGTAAAGACAATGCATACAGTAGGTAATAATAGAGTAAAGTGGAGAAACGGGCTATGTCATGTAGTGAGATATTGCGATAGTGGAGAACATTCCATAACAGGTGAAATGATATGGGTTTATTATGCCCCCTCAAACTAACAATTTCGTGGAACAATTGTAAGTTTGCTTCAAAGTACATGAAACTGAGTTGAAGGATGGCTTTTGGTGAAGATATCCGCTATTTGGTCTTGAAAATTTATGTGAGAGATCTGAATTTCACCGGAGGATGTGGTCACGTAGAAAGTGATAATCAACTTCAGCATTCTTGGTAAGAGCATGGAAAATTGGGTTGAGAGATATGGCAATTAGAGGTGTAGTCACAGTAGATGGGTGTTGGTGTGGTGAGTGGGACTTGAAATTCGTGAACAAGTCAATGAAGCCATAGAATGCATGTAGTTGCTGCAGCGAGAGCTCTGTATTCCGCTTTGTTTGAGGAGCTAGCAAAAGTTTTCTAAAGTTGTATTTTCCATGCTATGAGATTGTTGTCGATGAAGGTGCAGAATCTAGAAGTTGAGCATCGATCTATTGAGTCACCGACCCAGTCGAAGTCAGAGTAGCTTGGAGTTGGAGATTGCTCCGAATGAGAGGGAGACCAAACTTGAGTGTACCTTGAAAATATTGAAGGAGAAGTTTGAGGACCTGAAAATATTGGTGAATATGTTGGCATAATTAGTTCACAACAAAAGCAATGTCAGTCTAGTTATGGTCAAGTATTGGAGTGATCCTGCAATGCGGTAAAATTGAGTTGGGTTGGAATATGCTTGCAGGGAGGTTGCATTTTGTTGAAGTTTGAGTGGTGGGGGTGTGCAGACGGGTTTGCAGGTAAGCGTGTCTATTTGTTGAAGAATGGAGTTGATATAAGAGTTTTTGGTAAGATGGTAGCCATTGGGTGTGTTCTATGTGGTTATGCAGAAGAAAGTGTTTAGTTGTTTAGACTAGAGTGATCCTGCAACGCAATAAAATTGAGTTGGGTTGGAATATGCTTGGAGGGAGGTTGCATTTGGTTGAAGTTTGAATGGTGGGGGTGTGCAGACGGGTTTGCAAGTAAGCATGTCTATTTGTTGAAGAATGGAGGTGATGTAGGAGGTTTCGGTAAGATGGTAGCAATTGGGTGTATTCTGTGTGGTTATGCAGAGGAAAGTGTTGGCGGGTCCAAAGACTTTGAGGTTGAATTCTGATTTGATAGCAGAGATTAGTTTGATTCAATTGGATTGTTAGTAGTGAGTAGTATGTCATCGCCGTAGACAAGAAAAAGAGATGCTTGGCTCATTTTTGTAGAAGAGGAAGGAGGGGTCGGTGGTGCTTACAATTAGTTGATTGTCTTTGAGGTAGTTGATGAGTGTGTTGTCCCACTATCTTGGCGGTTGTTTGGCAAAGGGGCTGAAGGTGGTGGTGTAGCTAATTCCCTCAAGTTGCTTGAATCCTTGAATGACAAGGCATGCTTTATGCTTAGATATGGTGTCATTTGCGTTGTATTTGGTTTGAAAGGTCCACTTGCAACCAATAAGGCTTTGGTGAGGTGGTGGGCAGCCAATATCCACGTGTCTTGCAATTGGAGGGCTTAAAATTCAAGGGATGTTGCTTGTCGCCTGTGTCAATACTTAGCCGCTTGAGTATAGCATGTAGGGTCTGGGGTTTGATTAACCGTGGTATGAAGGTTGCGAGGTCACTTGGGTTTGAGCGATCCAGTTTTGGATGTAGTAGTCATTGGATCTATTCATATGAGAAGTAAAGGGGTGGAACCAATATATATTGTAGGTGTGGGTTTGAAATTGTTTCGAGTAGGTAATTGAGCCATAGGGAGTGAAAGGGAGGAAGTGATTTCGGTAGGGATGGTTGGTGTGTTGTTGTTGGGTGTGAAGGTAGTGGGAGTAAGTAGTTTGGGAGACATGGTTTCGAATGATATAGGCGATGAAGTAGGAGAAAGTGCAGGAGTGGAGTAGAGAAAATTTTGTTGGTTGAAGGTGACATGACGAGAGACTAGGACTCGATTAGTTTGTGGGTTGTAGCAATAGTATCCTTTGTGAGAGGTGGATACCCCAAGAAGATGAAGGGGGAGCAGTGGGGGAGAGTTTGTGTGATGTTTGTGGTTTTCTCCATGGGAAGCATATAGGCAGCCAAAGATGTGTAGATGAGAGTACGATGGTGTTGTGCAATATAGGAGCTTGTAGGGAAATTTGAGAGAGGTGGTTTTGGTGGGCATCCCGTCGATAAGGTAAGCAACAGTCATGAGAGAAACAAACCAAAGTCTTGGGAAAAAAATGAGACGTGAAAAGTAGGGTTTTGGTGGTTTCAATGAGGTGATGATGTTTGCGTTCTGCGTTTCCATTCTACTGTGGCGTGTAAGGACAGCTGAATTGGTGGATGATGTCGTTATGGTCAAGACAGTTTTGTAGAGTATGAGATGTGAATTTTCCCCCTCTATCAGTTCAAAGGATTTTGATGGATTTATGAAATTGATTGAGAACTAATTTGTGAAATGATATAAGTTTACAGAAAAGAAAAGAAGTAGGTATTGGTGTTGTAGTTGTCTGAGAGATAACTTTGATGGTGATTTGATGGGGAAGATCTAAGCACAGTGCCAAATTTTAGTGGATGAGGTGCGGTTGGAAGCGATCAAGGTGGAGATGGGATAGAGGTTGTCTCTACTAGGTTCTTGAAGCAAGGTTTTGTTTGTCTCCTGGTCCTTAATAACAAAACCCAATTTTTTAAAAGTTATGTTGCAATTGTTGTCGAATGTAAGTTGGTAAATAGAGAGAAGATTTCAGACGAGTTGGGGAGAATGTCATAGTTAAGGGAGTTGGATCTTACGTTTAGGAGTTGGTAAGATACCTTTGCTGGAGTGAGTGATGAGGAAAGTCGAGTCGTCGCCTATGGTGACGGAGTTGGAGACAATGTATGGGGTAGCAAGTTGAAGGTGGTCAAGTTTGGATGTAGGTGTGAAGTTGCGCCAGAGTCGAGCAACCATTCTTCATTTTGGGTAGCTGTGGAGGTTAGGAGAACATCATATGTTTGAGAGGATGGACAGGCATTAAAGTTTGCTCGGTGGCAACATGTTATCATTGCATGAGTAGCTTCCCACAAATCTAGCGGCCACCTCTGGCGGATGGAGAAGATCCACGAGAGCGAGTAGTGCCTCTAGCGTTGGTCAGTTGTTTTCCTCGGCCATATGAATGCTGATTTAGGCTTAGTCAATGCATAGTTTGCAATTCATCCAAAATAAGATTAATCCAAAATGAATAACATTTTGGCAGAATACAAATCAAAAAAATTTCATTTTACATTGGAATTTATGATTTTATGTTATGATGATTTTGATTATAAGTTATTGTAAACTCATTAGCTTTTTTTTTTTTTAATTTTTTCTAGCTTCAAGGTTTGACCAAAATCATAGTATATATATAAAAATTTTCAAAAACCATGAAATTTTGAGCCAAAACTCAAGGCATTGATCAAAGTTCTAATAATATTCTATGATTATCATAAATTGAGGCACATCAATTTTATTGTAAGTTATAAGCTTGAAGTTCATTCAGATAATCTTCTTGTTGAAATCATATATATAATTTTTATAATATGTAATTATAAATAGTTATTGAAACCACAATTGAAATGGAGCATAGAATTAATGAAACTATAAACCAAACATTTTATTATAGGATCCTTGGACTTCTAATAATTACAAATAACTAAAAGGCAATGATATGCCTTGATAAATAAATTTATATCAATTCATTTAGAATAGTATTTTTTTTTTTGAATTTAATATTTTGAAGAGTTTTGTAAATACCCAAAAAACAGTCTCAGGTTCCTTAAAAAATATTCCATCACTTTCTAAGCACTTTAGAGTTAAAAAACTTCTTTTTTTAATCTCATATTTTATCAAAAGTTCAAATTATTAATACCAAATTTTTATTTCTTCTTTTGTCAAATACAAAGATATATATATATATATATATATTATATATTATTTTGACAATAGGAAAACAATTTTTTAAAAAATAAGTTCATCAGAAAAAAATATTTTCATAAAATAAAGATATGACTTACCAATTTATCATGGTATGTTACATGCTAAGATAAACAATATAACATTAAATTACTTTATTTATACTTCTTATAATTTTGATTTATTTAGTAAGAGGAGTGGAGAGAAGTTCAAAAACTATTTTTTTGACATCATTTTTGCATATTCTTTTCTGAAAAATCATTCACATTGAATATAATTGTATGATCTACTGCNTTATTTTTATTTTGACAATAGGAAAACAATTTTTTAAAAAATAAGTTCATCAGAAAAAAATATTTTCATAAACTAAAGATATGACTTCCCAATTTATCATGGTATGTTACTTGCTAAGATAAACAATATAACATTAAATTACTTTATTTATACTTCTTATAATTTGGATTTATTTAGTAAAACGAGTGGAGAGAAGTTCCAAAACTATTTTTCTGACATCATTTTTGCAGATTCTTTCTGAAAAATCATTCACATTGAATATAATTGTATGATCTACTGTAAGGATGAGAAGCAGCCATTAAATTACAAACATAATAAAACATATCTAGCGCAATAAAAATGTTTTACATTGTAAAGAAAAAAACTGAACACAAGAAAAAAACTCCTAACTATATATTGCAAGGAACATGGTAAAATCTTAATNAACCAAGTATAAATAGACAAATTATAACCTAATTAAAGGGAAAAGGTACCTAATTTGAACATCAAACTATTTTAAAATAATAATAACGGTTGAAAGAAAAAAAACTGAACACAAGAAAAAAAACTCCTAACTATATATTGCAAGGAACATGGTAAAATCTTAACTTTGGGTTAAAAGTATTCAACAAGTACTTTTTCCCTGACAAGTATTCAGCTTCTTACCACAATTCAGAATGACAACTCTCAAAATGAAGGGCATCCTTCAACATTAACTCCTGGAGCAGTTGGGCATTTAGCTAAAGGGCAGTGATCTGTCTCCAATCCCCACCAATTTGCGCCATAAATGTTATAGTCTTGCAAAGCGAAATAAATTAAAATACCCATAAAAGCAACTCCAGCATCAAGTCCGGCTGAAAGAATATAATTATTCTTTCCCCACCAGCTTTTGTATTTTCTGAACACATATATGTTGAACACAACACCAACAAGACCCCACATCAAGTAGTTTACAGCCCTAGCAGGAGGCATCATTCCTGTTGAACCAAGGATTATAGGCATGTTGATAAGCTTGATCCATTTCTTCTCTGGATAAATGCGCGAGAGAACCCAAACTGGAATGGGAGCAAGGAATCCGATGAGGAAAAAGTAGTTCAGCTTTGAGTAGATGCCGAGACGACCAAACATTCTTAGAGGAGCAACCACACCCCATATAATGGATGCATTATAAAAAACATCGTCACCAGGGCATGTCCATGGGCTTCCTTCAGGGAGTTTAGTGGGGTTACATATATTCTCCACAGAGTCGAGGAGCCACCATGCAGTGCCGAAGTATACAGACGATGCCACAACGGTCCCAACAAGCTATAATTCATGTTTGAAAACAATGGTCAGTTTAATTAAGAAGTAGAGGCGCACACCCACACAGAATATAGACATAGACACAAGGTTAACACTATAATTTAAGAAAAAAATTCACATTTTGCTAATGACTCATTTAATAATGATTTATCTTTTTTTTTTAAATTTGCGTTATGTAAAATCTTATATTATGCGTTAAGTTTTACCATAACTTCAGTATCCTGGGTAACATACTTGTAAGGAAACGCATTCAATCCAAATGAGGATAAAAATCACCTTTTTTTTAATATCACTAACACAGTAGAAATTTTGAATTAAATCAAATCATGAAGAGATGAAAAATTCAGCATTTGAGGAGTAAGAATCTCAACCTGGACGATGAACATGGATTTTGGCGGTATCTTCATGTAGTGCCCCAACTTAAAATCTTGGATGAATGTGATTGCCTGAGCCATACTGATGTAACCATATGTCTTGAAAGAAACATTTGCGAGTGGTTTCCCTGGGTATAAATAGCCTATAACCAGCTCAGTAATCACATTTAGTCCCACTTGCTGCATTATAAACTCAAACATTAGTCCCTTGTGATGCTTAGTTTGCAAATCAAAGAAGAATTAAAAAATATAAGAGTGAAACTGACTTGATTTGTTGTAGCCTGGATGATACCAACAGGGAGAGTGTAGAGAAGAGCTACACCACCTGCTAGTAGAACTCCCCAATAAGGAAGTTGGAGCTGCTTCCCAAAGCCCTCACAGGCTAAAATAGCCAGACCAAACATGACGACGAGGAGAACATGGAACCACCATTGTGGGATTCTTTCATAATTTTTCTTCATAATCCTTGTGTGCACATCGGCAAATTCGTCGCGGAATGCTGATTTTGTCAGCTTCATTATGTTCCTACAGAATCAAAATTCAAGGCCAGTTCAATGAAAAAAATAGTAGATGGAAAATTTTTAGTGTTTCCTCTACTACAATTATCCTTGTACCACCAAACATTTTATAGCAAATGTCCAAGGTTTATCCCAACCAAAACAAAAAACATAATGCTAATTTCCTATTGACATAGAACACTTAATTTATAGTAATTATCTTGAGTTGCTTTACATGCAAGTCTGAAGATTTCAAAACAAAATTTTCCAAACAAATCTTTTTTAAATCCAATCAACGTATAAAAAAAAAGTTGCATTCCTGAATTCAATATCAACTTATCAATTATTTAAGGCTGCATTCCTGAATTCAATATCAACTTATCAATTATTTAAGGCAAGGCAAGGTTGGGATCAATTCTGTCTTTCTTTTTTCTATAAATATTTTTGCTTAATATACTTTTTTTTTAATTTTTTAAACAATTTGGGGCTTTTTTGAGCTCACTTTTATTGTTATTATTATTATTTTGGTTTCAAGATTTAAAAACTTGTTTAATTAGTGCACTTTTTTACATTTTAAAATTTTTTGTAGTAAAATAAATTAATTTATTTTTAAAAATATTCAAAACATCTAAAAGTTGTTTAAATTTTCTCAAAAATAACTAAACATGCTATAATATAACAAACATGCTATATTTCAAGTCAAAAAACAAACATAATAAATATAAAATAAAAATCAAGTGATCCTGAACGACTCCTTAGTTTTTAAAAGCACTTAAAATAATATATTTTATTTGAGATTAATACACAAGCAAGAAACAAAAGCTTAAAGTATTGAGTAACTAAATCCCAAATGTCCCCTTAATTTTGCAGTTGAAAAGATTTTAATACATTGAATTTATAGGTTGATAAATAAAAATTAGTTTGCATGAATAAAGAGAGGACCAAAAAAACAAGAAAAACATTAAAACTTTCCAATAAATATGTCGTAAAAATGTTGACTATAACACTTAACTTTTTTTACTTTATTCACATTGATACTCAGAAAAAAAAAAACAAAGTAAAGAATCTACCTCCCATGGAATAGTGCAACATGAGATAGAGTGGCAGCAACCGTAGCAAAACTCAACCCATATGTATAGGCAAATAGGATGCTAAGATTAATTGGTCCAACCTTGTCATATCCTTCCTGACTAAAAGAGAATGTCTTTGGATCCAACACCTGATCCACATCATAAGCACTTCCATTTCCCATAAAGACATGTGATGAAAACAATGGAAATCTCTTTGCATTATATGAATTCGACCAATATCCGATCGGGACAAGAACATACAAAAACAGAAAGAAACCAATCATCACATTAATGATTGCGAACCCCGGAGTTGCCAATGGACTTCCGAGAAACCCAGCTATGGTTGACCAATCGAAACCGAAGGAACCGATTCCAAGTCCAGAAACAGCTGAACCAATCTGTTGCATGGTGACAGAGCTCTTCCATATCCAACATAAGATGGATAAGGAACTTATAGAAGGAAAAAAGTATCCTGGGATGAGATAGTAAGCAAAGCTTGATATGAAGACTATAAGGAAGAATTGAAGTCTTGTCATTCCTCTCCTTTTTCTCTTCTCTCGTTCATTTAGTGCCCTACATCAAAAAATTAAATTGATTATGATGTGATTTATCATATTATTTTGATGCAAAGTGAACTTTCAGACATATTTTCTCAAAAAATGAAATAGACAGTATATGCATAAGTAGATAGAGAGAGAGGGANAGAATAATTCATCCCATAATGATCTAATTTCTTTGATATTGCAGCAATTTGTGAAGCTAACATAGGTATTGGATCAGAATTATGGATGCTAGTTACTCTTTTAAGATTTACCTGCTCAGAGGGCCATTGAAAATTGTTGGTTGCCATTTCTTCTATTAATGAATAAGCCTCATCAAAAGGTTTTGACATTAAAGAACCACTAGCCGCAGCATCTATAATCCAAGAGATCCCACTAATCCATTATAAAAGGTTTGAATTATTAACCAGTATGGTAACGAATGATGGGAGATCCCACTAATCCATTATAAAAAGTTTGAATTATCAACCAATCTAGTAATGAATGATGAGAACATATCCCACTAATCCATTATAAAAGGTTTGAATTATTAACCAGTCTGGTAACGAATGATGAGGGTTCCCACTAATCCATTATAAAAGGTTTGAATTATTAACCAGTCTGGTAACAAATGATGAGGGCGATTTCTAAGAAGATCTTTAAATCTCTCCCAAGCTTCGTATATTGACTCTCCATCAATCTGACAGAATGATGTTATGTCCATTATAAAAAGTTTGAATTATCAACCAATCTGGTAACGAATGATGAGGGCATTTCTTAATAGTCTTTAAATCTCTCCCAAGCTTCATATATTGACTCTCCATCAATCTGACAGAACGATGTTATGCTCTTTAAATCTCTCCCAAGCTTCATATATTGACTCTCCATCAATCTGACAGAACTATGTTATGTCATTTCTCTCAAGCTTCATATATTGACTCTCCATCAATCTGACAGAACGATGTTATGTCATTTCTTAGTCTTAGCAGTTTTGGATGGAGGGAAATATTTGGATAGAAATTTCTGTGATAGTTCTCCTCAAGTTCTAATAGATCCAGGTGCTAACGAGTTTAACCACATCTTAACCTTATACCTCAGTGAAAAAGAAAAAGTCTAAGTATAATAGCATCGTTTGAGACTCTATCATATTTAAAAGTAGCACATAGTTCTGTCTAAGTTTAACAACATCGTTTGAGACTCTATCATATTTAAAAGTAGCACATAGTTCTAAAGGTCTAACAACATCGTTTGAAACTCTGTCATTTTTAAAGGTAGCACAAAGTTCTAAAAAACTAGCATAAGTTCGGATCTTCATTTGGTGTACCTCCAAATTGATTGTTTTGTACCATTTGGATAATAGAATTAGGATCTTCATTTGGTGTACCTCCGAATTGATTGTTTTGTACCATTTGGATAATAGCAAATTTAAGCTTCATTTGGTGTACCTCTGAATTGATTGTTTTGTACCATTTGGATAATAGCAGGTTTAAGCACAAATGAATTAGTGGCTACATCAGTGTACCTCTGAATTGATTGTTTTGTACCATTTGGATAATAGCAGGTTTAAGCTCAAATGAATTAGCACCTACCAAATTGATTGTTTTGTACCATTTGGATAATAGCAGGTTTAAGCTCAAATGAATTAGCAGCTGCATCAAAAGTAGCACACAGTTCTAAAAAACTAGCGAGGTGTAAGTTAGAATCTTCATTTGGTGTACCTCCGTGATTGTTTGTACCCATTTGGATAATAGCAGGTTTAAGCTCAAATGAATTAGCAGCTACATCAGGATTTTGGATTGATAAGTGAATTTTTGGATAATAGCAGGTTTAAGCTCAAATGAATTAGCAACTACATCAGGATTTTGGATAGATCACTGAATTTCATCTGCTGTAGGATTTGCATAATCTCTTAAGGGTCTAAGTTGGTGTTCATTCATAATGTTTTCCATTGTATCACAATTTCTAGGTTTTCTTTTTAGTTTTTTAATTTTTCTAACAGTTCGTTCTAATTTCGAATCGTATGGTATAAGATTTTCAGTTCCAAATTTGTGCATACAATTTAAAATTAGTACTCAGTAATATAACCAAAAATATAAATATAAATATATAGATATATAGATAAGTTGCAATTTAAGTAAAAACTTTTTAATAATTATAATATGTCCGTTACTACTAAAATTCTCCCAGGCAACGGCTCCAAAAACTTGACCGACCTTTTTGTAAATCAATAATTACAGAAATTTGATGATGCTACTAGAAGATTTAAACTCCAGCAACGATGCCAAAAACTTGACTTCGACTTTATATATAGATGTTTGATTTAATAAAGATGTATATATATAATATTCAATAATGTTAAAGTCGATTTGTCAACATACGTATCGCTCAAGTAATATAGGGCTCTAATGGAGTCCTAGATATCGATCCCACAGGGAGAAATAGAATACTAAGGACTAAGATTTAATAAAAAGTAATACTTAAACTACAACAACGTTCAAGTTGCTTATCTGTCACTAATATGCAGTTGAAATAAAAAGATAATTTGGATAGTAACTAATTATAGAGAATAACATTAATTCTGATATTCAATATCTAAAGAAAGCATCATTCTCCTTGTCAAGAAATTATAGTGAATGGATAAAATGAATTAGTTCAATGTAGAAAGCATTCCTTCTCCTTGTAAATTATAGTGAATGGATAAAATGAATTAGTTCAAATTATATTGTGCTCAAATTATAGTGAATGGATAAAATGAATTAGTTCAAATTATATTGTGCTAAATATCTAATGATATAAAGTAGGGTTTAATTGTGATATTCAATATATAAGAAAGCATCCTTCATAGATAATTTTAATAACTAATAAGTAACTAATGATAGAAAATAGGGTGTAATTGTGATATTCGATATATAAGAAAGTAACTAATTGTACTAATAAAGATTTTAATGTGATATTCAATATATAAGAAAACATCCTTCTCCTATTAAATAACGAATGATACTAATGAGAGTTTAAATGTGATATTCAATATAAGAAAGCATCTTTCTCCCAAGAAATTATAGTGAATGGATAAAGTGAATCAGTTCAAATTGTATTGTGCCAAATAGGAGCACAGAAATTATAGTGAATGGATAAAATGAATTAGTTCAATTTATATTGTGCCAAATAGGAGCATAACTATTCTAAATTATAGTGAATGAATAAAGTGAATCAGTTCAATTTTGAAGCATCCTTCTCCTTGTCAAGAAATTAAAGTGAATGGATAAAGTGAATTAGTTCAAATTGACTTCTCCTTGTCAAGAAATTATGGTGAATGGATAAAATGAATTAGTTCAATTTATATTGTGCCAAATAGGAGCATACCTATTCTTTACCCTTTGGTCCAGACATAAAGAACATTGACTAATCCTACTCTCCTTGTCAAGAAATTACAGTGAATGGATAAAATGAATTAGTTCAATTTATATTGTGCCAAGTAGGAGCATACATATTCTTTACCCTTTGGTCCAGGCATAAAGAACATTGACTAATCCTATGCATGGGAGCATACCTATTCTTTACCCTTTGGTCCAGGCATAAAGAACATTGACTAATCCTATGCTTAGAGCATACCTATTCTTTACCCTTTGGTCCAGGCATAAAGAACATTGACTAATCCTATGCTTGCTTACTGATTCTATCTTTACCCTTTGGTCCAGGCATAAAGAACATTGAGTAATCATATGCTTGTTTACTAAATCCGAATTCTTTACCCTTTGGTCCAGACATAAAGAACATTGACTAATCTTATGCTTGTTTGCTAAATTCGTATTTACCCTTTGGTCCAAGCATAAAGAACATTGACTAATCCTATGCTTGTTTATTGAATCTGCGATACCCTTTGGTCCAGACATAAAGAACATTGACTAATCCTATTCTTGTTTATTGAATCTGTGGTCCCTTTGGTCCTGGCATAAAGAACATTGACTAATCCTACGCTTGTTTACTGAATCTGCGGCTAATCTTTGGTCCAGGCATAAAGAACATTGACTAATCCTATGCTTGGTTACTGATTTTGCGGCTAGTGGTCCAGGCATAAAGAACATTGACTAATTCTATGCTTAGTTACTGATTCTGCGGCTAGGCTGAGGCATAAAGAACATTGACTAATCCTATGCTTGTTTACTGATTCTGCGGCTAGGCTGGGAGGATACTTAAAGAACATTGACTAATCCTATGCTTGGTTACTGATTCTATGGCTAGGCTGGAAGGATACCTTAAAAAACATTGACTAATCCTATGTTTGGCTGATTCTGCGGCTAGGCTGGGAGGATACCGAATAAAGAACATTGACTAATCCTATGCTTGGTTACTGAATCTACAGCTAGGCTGGGAGGATACCGGATCACTTCGGAGCTCCCACGTTCCCCTCACCTGAGGGCTAACATCTACACTCTGATTCTGCGGCTAGGCTGGGAGGATACCGAATAAAGAACATTGACTAATCCTATGCTTGGTTACTGAATCTACAGCTAGGCTGGGAGGATACCGGACACTTTGGAGCTCCCACGTTCCCCTCACCTGAGGGCTAACATCTACACATCAACACCCAAACATAAAGAACATTGACTAATCCTACGCTTGTTTACTGAATCTGCGGCTAGGCTGGGAGAATACCGGCTCTTACTTTCGAGCTCCCACGTTCCCCTCGCCTGAGGGCTAACATCTACACTTCAACACCCAAACGATAGGATTGAATTGAGCTCCCACGTTCCCCTCGCCTGAGGGCTAACATCTACACTTCAGCACCCAAACGATATGACTTACCCTTTGGTCCAGACATAAAGAACATTGACTAATCCTATGCTTGGTTACTGATTCTGTAACTAGGCTGGGAGGATACCGACTCTCACTTTGGAGCTTTCACGTTCCCCTCACCTGAGGGCTAACATCTAGATACCGGCTCTCACTTCGGAGCTCCCACGTTCCCCTCACCTGAGGGCTAACATCTGCATATTGCCAAACGATAGGACCGAATTAGGGATTTTAGTCTGTCACTCTAAAATCTCCAATTCTATGCCCAATAATAATATTTCCTTATTTATTTGCACCCAACTTCCAAGGGCTTTGACTCTCTGAATCTTGGATGTAATCTTCACTTTAGTTATAAATCTCAACATATTTTAACAATTCAATTGGCCAGATTGAAAGTAAATTAAGATCGAAGTGAAAAGATCATCAAAATTCCTTAAACATTTTCATTGCTTCACCAATTGAAATAACCATTTCACAAATCTCGAGACAAGGAGAAAGACAGAGAAAACTACTAAGAACTCATGGGGAAAGCACAACACAACTTGGAATTCATAAATAAAATCAAAGCCATACAAACTATAACAAGTAAATAACTTATCTCTAAATTTCTCCCCAAGAACACTCCTCGAAGTTCCTCTGAATCTCTTCCTTTCTTTACAGCACACANGGTTACAACCACCATGGATGACAATTATTGCGAAAAGATGCATCTCTTGGGGAAATACATCAAATCAAGACACATTTTGAAGAGATACCAAGACACCTTTTGGAGAATTATAAAAGAAGGAAGATTGGGACTTTGATAGGGGTCCTGAAAGTACTGACAAAGTTTTGAAAGTTCAAAAATTGGGGAGTTAGTTGGAGAGATTTTCAGGCACCACATATTTATCTTTTTTTTATTTTATTTTTTAGGCATCTTTTTTTTATCACGAAAGGATGCATCTCTTGGGGAAATACATCAAATCTAGACATATTTTGAAGAGAAACTAAGGCACCTTTTGGAAAATTATAAAAAAAAGAAGATTGGGACTTTGAAAGAGGTCCTGAAAGTACTGGAAAGTTTTGAAAGTTCTCATTTAGGGAGTTACTTCAGAGAGATTTTCAGGCACCACTTTTATTTTTATTTTATCATTTTTATTTTTTTATTTTGAGTGATTGTAAAGAGAAATGAATCAAAGGAACTTCAAGAGTTTGTTGGAGGACTTGAGATAAGTTTTTACCTTTCTGTTTTGAGACTACTTTTTGGTTTTAAGTCAGACTTGTTGTAGGTTTGACAATGATTTCTTCTTTTAAACTAACGTATGGTTTAGTTTTCTCCATGGATTCTGAGTAGTTTTCTTTATCTTTCTTCTTAAAATGATAAGTAATTAAGTTTTGGATGGAAGTTGTGAAAAGTATTTATCCTCAATGATGGAAGAAGTTGTGATGATTTAAATCCATGCACTTCATTTACTTATTGATTTGGCCAATCCAAATGTTAAAATTTGTTGTGAGAATATGTAAGAATCAGGCTAGTATTGTCTCAGTCATCAATTGGAAAGAATCACATAAGATTGTATGAACGAGACTGTAGTTCATATGATTGAGCGCCAATAAATAAGGAAATATTCATTGAAGGGTGTAGAGTTAGAGGATTTTAAAGTGATGGGCTAAAGCCCCAAAATTGGTTTATTGTCTTAGGTTCTGATAGAAGAATGTTAGCCTGATCTTGAGTGCAAATAAATAGGGAAATATTCATTGAAGGGTGTAGAGTTAGAGGACTTTAAAATGATATGTATAAATAGCGAAATATTCATTGAAGGGTGTAGAGTTAGAGGACTTTAAAGTGACAGGTTAAAGTCCCCAACTTGGTTTATTGTTTAGGTTATGATATGAGATGTTAGCCCCCAGGTGGAGGGAATCGAGGGAACTCTAGAGTGAGAGCTAGTATCTTCACCGGATGTTAGCCCTCAGGTGGAGGGAATCGAGGGAACTCTAGAGTGAGAGCTAGTATCTTCCCTATCTAGCCTGTTAGCCCCCAGGTGGAGGGAATCAAGGGAACTCTAGAGTGAGAGCTAGTATCTTCCCTGCTAGCCCTTTAAAGTGACAGGTTAAAGCCCCCAACTTAGTTTATTATTTTAGGTTCTCATACGAGAATGTTAGCCCCCTGGTGGAGGGAATCGAGGGAACTCTAGAGTGAGAGCTAGTATCTTCCCTGCCTAGCCGGTCTTCTGAAATATTCAAACTTTAAATTAGCCAATGTTCTTTATAGCATCTCTAGTAAGGGTAAAGAATATTTTTGCTCCTATTTGGTAAAACACAATATGCATCCTTCCACAACATAATTCCTATACTTATTATTGATTCATGACAAGGAGAAAGATATTTTCATATTTAGTGCTTTTCTTCTATAAAAACTTGAGTTATCTTTTTAAGTTTGTATAAGATATTTTCATATTTAGTGTTGTTCTTCTACAAAAACTCAAGTTATCTTTTTAAGTTTGTACATTTATTTAGCAAAATATTAAAATTACCAAAAATATTTAAACTTTCTTTACTACAAAAATGTCTTTAGTTTAAATAATTATCATTTTAAAAATAAAAAGTTTTCCAGAAAGTGCATATTGCATATCTTCCCTGTGGGTTTGATATTCAGGGCTTAATCAAGAAGTCCTATATTACTTGATAACGATACATATACTTGCGTAGTATCCCAATATATATAAATTAAAAGTTAAATTCTTATTTTTCTTCATAATCAAGTTTTTGGTTTTGTTTCGAAATAAGGAAATATAAGTGAAAAATATAATCAGAATTATTGTTATACTGTTGCATATAAGCGGTTATCGAGGACCATTCTTCCCCTTACTCTTCATTCTTGGGGCCATTCTATAAATTTCACAAAAATCCACAATAACATTAAAAATTAAGTCTAATCTACTAAACTTAACTTTTGTAAGCATAAACTATACTTTCTATGCAATTTTCATAGATTTTTCCTCATTTTTTACCATGAATATTGATTTTTGGATTTTTCCAAATGTACTCAAAATACATGGTGAAAATCCAAAATTCTTACATTGAAGTGAAGCTCTTACCTTAAGAAATCCAAATCTAGCAAATTTTGCTCAAATCCACAAAAAAATCTCCAAGAAAAGGTTTGCCCTAGACTTCAAAATCACAAACTTGAGAGGAAGAAGATGACGACGAGAGTAAAAATGACAATTTTTGGGGTTATTTTTCACCTTTAACCTTTCGCGAACTAGTTTTCATGAACCGGTATTTAAGCACAGAAAAGTGGTGCTTAGGTACCTGCTTCTCAAGTTACATCGCGCTTAAGCGCGAGAATGTGGCGCTTAGGCGCCAGTGCATTATTTTTGATATTTTTGAACTTAAGTGAAATGCACTATTAGCCTAAGTATACCACCCCTAAATGTTCTTATAACACTTATATGACTATTTTTCTCTCCCATAACTCCTCTTTCTCAAAATTCTCTAATTTAACTAATTCAATTTGAGGCTAAAATAACACAAATTCTCACACAAACAAACACTTATCTTCATTTACGAACTAGAACAAGCACATATAACACTTAATTCTCATTCCAAATAGTCTCGTATGAGAAAATTTTCCTAAATACAAACACTTAACAAAAATTCGCAGTTAAACAAATAAAAGACATAAATACTAAAAACAAGATTTAACACTAACATATAAAAATAACAACTCATAACAAACAAAATCTAGCACTGAACTTAATTCCATTCTTCATTTGTTGGGACAAATTCCTGTCTTTCATTAGTCTCTCCTTGGGCATTCGGAATATAGAGTTGATAAAATGGATAGTGGTGACGAGCTTTGATACAATCTTCTTTAATCCACTTCATTTAAAGATACATCGCCTTATCCGCTTCTTCTATATAACTAGTGTGGCTAAATTGCATTTATAATTACCATCCAATATGCTCTAGATGTGCATTAACTTCATTTATCTTTGTCTCAAGTAAAGTCATGCTAGCCTCAATTTTGTTGATCTTTTCTGCTATTTCTTCAATAATAACGACTAAGAAACCATTATACATCTCTTGTGCACTCTAAATAATTAATTTCTTCCTCATGGCCTCTTCCTTTTTATTCAAATCCATCTCCCATGAAGACATTTTCTCTAAATCTCTCTTTCTCTTAGACTTTAGGGTTGAAAAATATTTTTGGGGCGAAGTTCCATCATAAAACCCTTCTATTTATAGGCCTAAATCTCTCTAATAGCTTATAAGCACGTCCTAAAACTGCCATGGCACATTTTAGTCAACCAATTGGTAGTTAAAATTTCTAGAAATTGAATTTCGCACATTTTTTTAACTCTTACGCTTAAGCGCGGAATATTGGCACTTAAGCGCTAGTGTTCAAGTTTGCACTAGTCAACTTAACGTCCAAATACTCATTTTAGCATGTCTAGATCACTAAATAGAGTATTAAAATCAATACTGTCACATATTAATCTAAAAAAATACTAACTTAAATTGTTTTAGTCACACACAAACAACATTCAAAGTAAAACACACTGATAACTATGGGTTGCCACCCACAAAGTGCTTGGTTTTACGTTGTCAGCCCGACGTAACCAGTGCTTATTCAGGTTGACCCAACATCATTCAATCGTTAAATTTACACTGATCCCCTATAAAATAAGGTTTCAATCTATGAACTTTCACTTTAAATACTTTCTCAGTTTTAGGATCTTTGATATCCACAGCTCCATAAGGATAAACTTTCATCACAACAAATAGACCCATCGACCTGGACTTAAGTTTGCCTAGAAATAATCTTAACCTTGCATTATATAGCATAACTTGTTGCCTTGGATAGAAATTTTTAGTAAAAATCCTTCGATCATGCGACATTTTCATCTTTTCTTTGTATATCTTAATATTCTCACAAGATTCATTCCTCATCTCTTCAAGCTCATTTAATTTAAATAATCTTTTCTTACCAGCATATTTCAAAATATAATTAAACTCTTTAATCGCCCAATATGCTTTATGCTCAAGTTTAACTAGTAAGTGACAAGCTTTTTCAAATATTAGCCTATATGGGGACATTCTAATAGGAGGTCTCTATGCAGTCCTATAAGCCCACAAAGCATAGTCAAGTTTGACTGACCAATCCATTTTTTTTTATTTACAATGTTTTCATAATTCTTTTAATTTCTTGATTGGATAATTCAGCCAAATCACTAGTCTGAGGGTGATAAGCAGTAGCAATCTTATGGTTTATACGATATTTCTTTAATATATTCTCCATTATGAGATTTATGAAATGACTCCCCCTATCAGTTATGATCACTCTTGGCATCCTAAATCTACAAAATATGTTCTTTTTCAAAAAATTTGCAACACTTTGAGCATCACATCAAGGTAAAGCAACAGCTTCTATCCATTTGGATGTATAATACACTACTAACAGTATATATAAATTTCCAAAAGATGGTATAAATGGTCCCATGAAATCTAATC
>JXCR01147462.1:0-21949 GCA_002079205.1 Phalaenopsis hybrid cultivar | reverse complement strand
CAGTCACTTTTAATATAAATTTATATAAATTTAAATATGATCCCAAATTCTCAANATTCTCAGTCACTTTTAATATAAATTTATATAAATTTAAATATGATCCCAAATTCTCAAAATGATTTTTAATATAAATTTATATAAATTTAATTGTGCTTGCTATAAAATTCTCAATCTTATTTTTAATATAAATTTATATAAATTTAAATATGCCCCAAAGTTCTCAAAAATCATTATTAATATAAATTTAGATGTGCTAAAAATTTTAAAAATCATTTTTAATCTAATTTGTATAAATTTGTTTAAAAAAATACTTAAACTTTCAAAAAATAAGTTTGCATGAAATAATATAAAAAACATTCGAAGTGATCAATTTTCTTAAGAAAATTAAATAGAATTAAATGGATTTTTAAATTTTATGGATATTTTTCACATCAATTAAATCTTTTTCCAACTTACAGTTTTTCAAGACTCTTTAAAAATAATTTTCAAACTATTTTAAATTACCATTTAAGCTTCTAAACTTTGAAGTCACTTAAATTTGCATCTTCCAATCACATGAGTTTATATTCTGCATGCAAAGTTATAAATCACATAAGTTTACCAGTTGTCATGTAAATTTACATAAAATCCATACTTTTTGTACATGTTCGGTGTCTAAATAGGCAAGTTTAAATATTCATGAACATTTTTTTGCAAATTCTCGTATATTTGCATGTTTTATATTTGATGCATATGTTTACATATCTAACATTTAATATTTTCATGGGATTAATATGTTTTCTGTGCATAGTATGAAACATATATATAAATATGTAAAAAAACTTTAATATTATTTTAAAATAAGAAGATAAAAACTTTGAATGATATTTTTTGGGTATGATAAGCAAATTAAGTTTGTGTGAAAACTAAATCTCCAATATTTTGTGAGTGATAATTTTAGCATGTAACATTAAAAAAAATTAAGCATATAAACAAATGAAAATGTAGGGTCTGTTTGGGGGCAGCTGCAGCTTATTAAATAATCTGCTAATAAGCTGATTAAAAATAATCTGTTGAGAAGCTAGGTGCGGTGGGTATTATAAATTTTTATTGTTATGGAAAAGTCTTACCGTTGTCAGAAAACTACCACCACACCTAGATAGTGAAAACACTACTTTCAGTGTTTTCAAAATGCATAAGCTGCCAAAAACACAGTTTACCCAAACAGTCCATGTGTGTTTTCAAAATGTCACCGCACCAAATAAGTGCCCCAAACGGACCCATAATGTTAAGCTTATAAATATACGAGATTAAGTAACATGCATATGAGACCTTTCTTTTATATATTGCATAAAACCTTCAAACATAGAATAATAAACCAAATGAAATACACCAACTTAAGATAGAAAACAAACAGACTTAAGAAAGCCTAGAACACTTCATTTTTATGTTCACTGACAAACTAGAAGATTGAACCAAATCAAAATATAAATATTAAACTCACCCAAAAAAATCTTAAATTCACAAATTTAAACAATTGAAACTACACTTAGGCATATCAACGGTGAACCCTAAGTTAACCAATATACTCCTAGAATAGTCTAAGTTTAGTAGTCTATGTTAGCTTATTAGGTGCCCCTAGTTAGTACTAAAGGTGGTTATGACATAGAGACAATCAAGCCTGTGACCGGCTTGGACTATGTAGGTGCTCTAGGATGAAGTAAACCCGCTGTTACTGATGAAGGCACCTAAAATCATTTAATAGTTCAAAAGATTTACATTCATCATCGCTAGGATAATGGTGAAAAACTTTTTCTTTCTAATTGGTTAATATTGTAAGGAAATAATGAACCTGGGACGATAAGGTCGTGAGCATCTTGGTTGGGGACGTCCTACCCAAATTTAGGTTAGCTCACCTGTTTGGCCTTCTCATAGTGTATGGATTTTTCCTTAAGGGTTAGACTCTCTAATTCCATTTAGAAATCTTTCCAACCTTCAAATCAACTTTGAAATCTTTTTGACCTTCAAATAAATCTTCAAATCAACCTTTACTTTTCAACCTTTAAATCTTTTCAACTCTACCTTCAAGCCAAACTTAACTTTTCAAATCAATCCAATTAATTTTCAACCTTTCAAATCACATCCTTGATGTCAAATCCTTGAAAACAAACATTTGAATTCAAGTACTTGAGATCAAACTAATCAAATCAAACCTTTCAAATTAGACTTTTCAAATTAAACCAATCAAATTCAACCTTTCAAATTAAACATAATTCCTTCAATGATTCTCCAATATCGACCCCAAGGTACACCTTCTTCGCATAGTAGGTTAACCTCATTTTAAGCATTTCCATGGTACATCGTCATTGGATTGTAATTCTCAACCTTTCAATTTCTAGAAAATATTTTCAATCTGTCTGGTTTGAACCTATCAACACTGCAAAATTTGCATTTCATCTTCAGTGCATCTTCTTTGTAATACAACATGCAAGTGTTAACGCAGCAATCTATCTTTTCGGATAGTAATCCTAATTTTGACACTAATCTTTTAGTTCTATAAAAATCTTCTGGAACTAAATTATTCACAAAGTTTAACCACTTTAATAATGTTTCTACCTGATAGAAGTATTCCCTGGGCATGCTGAAATCATATTTGATATACAACATTCTTAGGGCAATAGATAACTCTGTATGTGAAGTTTTTCTTCCCACAAAGGTTGTTGTGCATCATTTAATAATTCAAAAAATTGTACCTCATTATCCTGTTCTTGACCATCATCATACACGGTCTCAGCAAAATGAGTCTTGTTGGCATTAGCAATTATTTTCTCATATATGCCAGAATCAAGAAACATTGGAGGGGCATAACTTCATAAGGCTCCAGCAAGATCGTACTAAACATCTAGTTCAAACTCTCCAAGTAAAGTCAAATACCATTAAGCGAGTTTAAATACCCTATGGTATAAGATCCAACTTCTCTTCGATAGGCATCAGGCAACCCTGATTCTTGTGCTTCACACAAGGACATCATAGCTTGTCATTTGGCAGGTAAGCATGGAGTTGTGATGTCGGCTGCACAAATTCCTTAACACCAGCCAAAAACTTGTCAGTAAGTCTTTTTCTTCTTGGATATAATTTGTTATACATCAATGATCTCATATTTCAAATGTCCATCTGCAGCATAGATGTACTTCTATAGATCAATATAATTAGATATAGATCGTTCAAACAATACAAATCTCATGTATTACGTTCGTGAATCTTTTTTCTTCATTGTGTCCTACTAAATGTCATATTTTTCATTTAATTCTAATAGATTGAGATCATTTATTTATACAACGCATCTTGATCAATTTAGGTCTACCTCTACCATAACAAAATTCATATCGATAACATCTACTATTCTAATAGCTTTATTAGTTGATCTACATTTAAGGTGACAAAACAACAAAGCATTGTGTCCTATTGAGTGTCATATTTTCATTAAATTAATAAATTAAAATTATTTTTATACAACCTTAAATCCTCAATGGGTGAACTTAAATACTATAAATCCACTGTTTCACAAAATTTACTAAATCCTAGATTTACAGCCAAAATACGTGAAATTCAGATTCACAACATCTCGAGATTTATTTTGTCCAAATTGATCGTCCGGCAAGATTGTTGAAAGCTAGCCTAAATCCCATCCTAATCCGTTGCCACAACCCAAGATGTCTAACACCTAAACATTATATTTCACAAATAAAACTACACAACTCCTATATACAATACATAGCTAACACGAAATTTTTTGGGGCATTTACATACATAGCACAAAATTCTAATGTATTTACATGTCTCAATTAGCACAAACACCACCTAAACATTACATGGCTAACACCTAAACTATATTTTCACATAAAAATTATTCAAGCCATATGTATCTACTCCACATAAAAAACCATCTAATCATTATGCATTGCTTATCTAACACCGAAATTTCGATTTTTACACATGCGAGAGAAAAGAAATCCAAAATAAAAATGAAAGCATCCATCAAATGAGAAAAAAACTGAAGCTTAGAGACCTAGATGAGGATTTCTCACATTGGAGGCAAAATGAGCATTGAAAACTGGCCGGAGATTCCGAAAATTGATTCCTTTCAAAGAGAAGCGTCAGAGGGGAGGAAGTTGCGGTCTGGAAGAAAGGAAGAAATGAGGGATGTGGCTCGAGATCAGAATTATTGGGCGTTAGCGTCGGAGTAGTGTCAGCTTTTTTCGACACTAATAAGCAACTAATAGTGTGAGATAATTCAGACGCTATTACAATGCTATAGCATTGAATGGGCTCAAATCTCTTGCTAATTTTGCTAGACATTATGTCCAACTCTAATTTTGATGCTAATCAAGCAGTTTCATGTAGTGTTTGTCTTCTTCAGGCCTGTGGATCAATTCGATGATACTACCTCCGATAGTCATCAGGCGTGGAGGGTTTCATCAGAGAAGAAATTATCTCATGAAATTGTTCATTTGCATTTCAACTTCAACATTATGATAATATTGATTGTTGTTTCAACAATTTTATTTTTTACTTTCAATTGTTTTGTTATTTTCTGTTTAGTCAGATGTTTATTTTTATTATGTAACATTTAAAGTGAATTTTCATTTTTATATATACAATGTACAACAAACACACTTGCTGTACCACTGTACAAAATAAATAGGCACAATTTTTTACATACCTAATTACAGCGCAATAGCTTTTTAACAAATTAAGACTTATCCAAATAATCCCTTAATCCATATAAATAACGCCACATAATATTCTCCCCAATTTACCGCTGCTATCCTAATTCAAAAGGAGAACAAAAAGCTGGTATGAGTTCGATAATTGGGTTTCGTGAGGAGGTCTGTGGCACGTGAAAGGAATTGGCGTGTTGTGTTTCACAGGCTTCAGCAGCATAGGAATAATGATGGCTTTTGCGCTGGCTGATTGAGAGAAGGTTGGCATCTTTCGACTGCGCTCTGTAGTACAGCAGTTACGTGGGAAGCAGCCAGCTGAGAGGTGCTTGCCTCACTACTGTTGCGCTAATTTCTTCAGTTTATTTTTGATGATAAATTAGGGCAAATAAATACAAGAATAAGCGAACATAAGAAAGAAGATATAGATTTAACGAGATTTTGTAATTTGACCGTGTCTTCGGGAGCATGCAGTAGTTTCTTTTCTAGAAGTTCAAAGCACATCTCCCAAAAGAATACAAGTAATATATATAAATATAATCTTTAATGAAATTATAAAAATACTCATGTACCGTACTGTAGAGGCGTTGCCCCCGCACTTGCAACCCAATTAAAAAAGCTCTTCCATTTGAATAGATGCTTCTACTGCGTTTCATTTGGACAGATGCTTTCACTGCGCTCCACTTCGCTCCAGCTTCAGTCCTTTATCTGCATAGCTTACTATTTCTTTTTTCTTTAAACAGATAAACTTTTAAATGAGGGTATCANGCATCTTTCGACTGCGCTCTGTAGTACAGCAGTTACGTGGGAAGCAGCCAGCTGAGAGGTGCTTGCCTCACTGCTGTTGCGCTAATTTCTTCAGTTTATTTTTGATGATAAATTAGAGCAAATAAATACAAGAATAAGCGAACATAAGAAAGAAGATATAGATTTAACGAGATTTTGTAATTTGTCTGTGTCTTCGGGAGCATGCAGTAGTTTCTTTTCTAGAAGTTCAAAACACATCTCCCAAAAGAATACAAGTAATATATATAAATATAATTTTTAATGAAATTACAAAAATACTCATGTACCGTATTGTAAAGGTGTTGCCCCCGCACTCGCAACCCAATCAAAAAAGCTCTTCCATTTAGATAGATGCTTCTGTTGCGCTTTATTTGGACAGATGCTTCCGCTGCGCTTCCAGCATATCTTACAATTTTTTTTTTTTCTTTAAACAGATAAACTTAAACTTTTGAATGAGGGTATCGGCGCTCGAATGAGTGCAGACAAGTTACTGATGGCCAGTTTCCTATTGAGCACGTCAAAGCAATGAGGCAGAATAGCTACAGTATTTTATATTTTTTCATATGGCAGAATAGTTGTGATATTTTATATTTTTTGTAGTAAATAAAGTACTCAGGGTTTATCCATCTAGAAATATTTCCTCTCCATGTTCGTCTACTCACTTTGTTTTTCTTTACCGCTCAACCTAATATCTGTTAGTGCGTTTCAGATGTTCTACNTTATCCATCTAGAAATATTTCCTCTCCATGTTCGTCTACTCACTTTGTTTTTCTTTACCGCTCAACCTAATAGTATCTGTTAGTGCGTTTCAGATGTTCTAGGTACTCGCGGTCATAACTGATCCCAGTACATGTCCACTAGGAATAATAATGTTTCTTTTAAGGTGTACGGACAAATTTTGACAAATTTTGAGTAAAATTAAAAAAGAATAATGATGCAGTTAATAGAGAAAGGGAATTAAGGTGAGTTAAGAAGAGNTAGCTACAGTATTTTATATTTTTTCATATGGCAGAATAGTTGTGATATTTTATATTTTTTGTAGTAAATAAAATACTCAGGGTTTATCCATCTAGAAATATTTCCTCTCCATGTTCGTCTACTCACTTTGTTTTTCTTTACCGCTCAACCTAATATCTGTTAGTGCGTTTCAGATGTTCTACGTACTCGCGGTCATAACTGATCCCAGTACATGTCCACTAGGAATAATAATGTTTCTTTTAAGGTGTAAGGACAAATTTTGACAAATTTTGAGAAAAATTAAAAAAGAATAATGATGCAGTTAATAGAGAAAGGGAATTAAGGTGAATTAAGTTGAGAAGAAAAAAAAGAGCATATATATATATATTTATTTATTTATTTATTTATTTATTTATTTATTTATTTAGTTATTTATTTATATATTGGGAAATTGTGAGTCAGGTCTTGCAATTAACATTAAATTTAAAAATAATTACATAAATAATAAAATTTGTAGAAACACAAGAAAAAATAGAGATAAAAATGACAAAAAATTAAGCACAGACAAATCACATAAAAGAACATAAGCTACTAATGTTATCAATGACAAAACGGTCTCATCAAAGGCAAACCAGGTAAAATTGTCCCAGTAAAATGTTTGACAACTCAGGCTTCAAACATATGGAAATCTGATAAAAAAATAATAGGCAATATAGTGCACACTAGTGCACACTGAAGCAAGACTAGGTTTGTGGCAAGAAATCTAATTGGAAGAATTCCAATAAGGTGACAAAAACATACGGGTAGCCACTAGACCAAAGAAAATGCTGAAAACTAGTTGCAGTTTGTGTATTAATAACTATTCAAGTATCTCTCCATAGTAGCAACTAATCCAGAAATTGAAAAATGACCGAAGGTACTAAATACAGTTAATGAAAAGAAATCCTTGCCAATAACAAGCCAATTATCTTATGTATATAGTGGAGAGAATGTTGAAAAACTGAAAATATTGATCATAGAGAAATCCAAAAACAAAACAACAGTGTGCATTATAAAATAACAAGTCCATCAAGTAAAGCTAATGTACAAACAAAATACACCACAAAAAATGTCAGTTGAACCCATTGTAGTGGCTTGCATTATTGCTTATGCAAAGCAAAACTTTAACCAGAAAGGCAACCTTAGAGATATTAAAACCAACAAGCAAAACCTTTGGAACAAGCTCACAAGGCAACGGACTCATAATAGAGATAGTCTTTTTTATCAAGGATAGAAGATTCTATATTAATATTTTGCTTTTTTTTTGCCTTAGCCATATGAATATTTTGATCCAAACATCAAGGTTATTGAGAGTATTTCTGAAGATTCTACTGTTTTTTCTAGTCAACATGATGTGCAGTAATATGGACCGCCAAAAGATAAAACATTTTAGTGATCATGCAAGGACATGTATCAGAGTGAGTAAGCACTTACAAAAAGTTTCCCTCAAATAGAAAGAAATTGCCATAAGAAATGCATTCTTTAAGTAAAGAAAGTGAGAAATAACATTAAAAAAAGATGATTTGTCCGGACGACCGGTCAAGCCAATGTGACACATACAACATGCAAGACACAAACATACACTATGACATAACATGTGATGCAGTGCACATGCTAATGCTCGATAACAAGTCATTCTCATCCTAGCACTCTCACATTGGAAATTAAGTCCCGCTTTGTCCCAGATGAAGCTAGCCTTGCAGGAGAGATGATGAAGCCCCATACTCCATACTCCTTCGCCAAAGTAGCGAAGAAGCTCTCCTAGCCATAGATAATGACAAAGTCGCCAGAGTTTGGCCTTCACCAAGGTAGGATGAAGCTCTCCTTCCATAAGGAGAGAATGTCTTGCCTTCAAGTCTCTTCTCCTCCAAGGAATCCCCTCGCTTACACTCTCTTTCTCAAGAAAAATGAGTGAAAGAAGAAGAAAGTGAAATGGATTTTAAAAAGACAAGAAGAAATTAAGGAGAAGATGAAGAAAATGGTGATGTTTGAAGCAAAAATATCTCCAAAACAACTTTCTCTTTACCTTCTCATTCCTGCTTACTTCCTTATCGATAAGTCCTCGTAAACTAGCTCCTTGCTTCTTTTTTTCTAAAACCAATGCTTTAGAAACAAATCATTTTGTTTTCTTTCCCCCCCAAGGCTCCTCAGGAGCTTAAACAACAAAAAGGTGTGTTATTTGGCTTCCCAGGTGCATATGCCCCAAAGGTTGGGCTCATATGTACATTCTAGGGACCATGTGTGAAGGATTGACACCTATGCGCCAGATAATGGCACATAAGCACCATCTTTTCTATTTGGTGCAAGAGAGGAGTGGCCATTTTAGGTGTTGGTGCATAAGCGCCAACTAGGGGGCACATAGGCTCACTCTTTAGTGTTGGGCACAACTCTTGGGTGCTTAAGGGTGGTGCATAGGCTCCACGCTATATAAGAGAAAATTTCATTTTTGGGTTTTGGGGTTTGTCCCCGTCTCTTCGTCAGAACTTCTTGCAGATTGCTTCCATGGACCCCTGAACCATAGGAATGCATTAAGGGATGAATATATGCCCTCCCTACATCGGTGTAAACCACGAGGGTGCACCATATCAGAAAAAAAATGTCCTCCAGAGGCTGGGTATGGCCCCGACGATCAAAAATTTTAATTTTCACCGAGACATCCATAAAGATGTTTTCGTCATCTGGAAGCTACATAAAGTTTTGTATCATTAAAATACGACCCAGTAACTCAAAAAAGAACATTTACAGAGTTTTAAACTGGGGATTTTGATGTCAAAAGGCTTTTCGAACCCCTGCAGGGGTAAAAACGATCCAAACTCCAATTTTCCTAAAAAACTTGTGGGGGATCTTGATGACTACCCTGAGCTTTAGAGGGCTCCAGATTGATTGATCTGGGTCCCTCAACATCATAATGGACGTAAAAATTGTCCAGAGTCCGGGCTAATACCACCTCACGGTGAATTCTCCTGAGTAGGGTCAAGTCGGTACTGGTCCTAATTTCACACTCAAGGCTCTTACTAGGAGGTCCAATTAGGAGCCTTAGATCATAGGAAGCTAAAGAAAATCCCATGTTATTTAAATAGACACATTTTATATTCAAAATAAAAAATTGATGCCAACAGCTGCTCATTCTGATGCTTGGCGGCCAACTTCTCCTTCGTCACCTTAGCCCTGGTTGCCTTGTCAATATCCGAGAGGCGCTAGTCATCTTGCCCCACAACACACGAGTAACTGTCGTATTGATAGAGTACCGCGGGACCGAAAGATAATGACCGGTCAAAAGTTCTTTGGCAACGTCCATACTCAATATAAGAGACCTCGGTCAATCCACCACTCACTCTAAGGGTGTGATCGGAATCCTCAAGTCGCCAGAATAAGAACCGACCAAAAACATCTTCTTCCAATCATTTATTTTACTTTCCAAACCGTGCAGGCGGAGTTCCTTGCCTGCCCAAAATATGGTGAAGCCTTCCTTATCAACCTTGAACGAGTAATAGAACTTGAACAGATCAATAGACTGTGAAATGCTCTTCTGATGACAGAAAAAAATGAAAGACATTATTGTCGCAATAGAGTTTTCCAACACTTGCACCGTGATGGCTCTGTATGTATTAAAAAAACGTCAGATCTCATCAAACAAAGGCAATCAAAGGCCATACTTGAATTGGTCGCCGATAAAAGAACATGTCCTTGCCCAAGTCATTTGTCACTTGTGTTGACGCTGACATCCTTCGAAGAGAGATGTTATCGTGAATGATGTGCTTCCTCTGCAGCTACTCCACATTGTCATCCATAAGAAAATATGGGTTGACGCCCCTGATGGAACTGAAAAAGGTGGGGAGTACTTAGGAGTCATCTCAGGGAGTAAAGGGCATCCAGAAAAAGAAAGGTGAAGAATAACCAAAGGCACAGAGAAGGAAACCAGAATGTGTGAAGTGAAAAGAAATGGTCCCTTATCATATTGTATAGGGTAGACACGTTAAAAGAAGCATCACATAATAATAAGTGTCACAACAAACATATTTTTTAAATTTGTTTAAATACTATTTTATTAAGGATAACATTATTACATGTCTCAAATAAAGTGTTTTATAAATGTGTCCTCCCTGGCTTCAATCGAGGCATGCTCCTTTCGAATTAACCAACGAAGGATCAACTCTCTGCCTAGCCTCATGTGATCCACCCAACCAGTGGTACGCTTTACTCAGTCAGAGCGGAAGACTCACAGAGTGCCTTAGCCTACACCCCATGTCTGCTAGCCCGCTATGCAGAGCTGCAACCTCTATTCACAGTGCTACCACCTCTAAACTTGTAGTTACCAGCTGAGATGACAACTCTCGCACAAGATCTACGGTCAAACCTCCCGCCGCACCCTTCGAAGAACTGACAGATATGGCCAAGGGTCTGATCTTGCCTCCCAACTGCTCCATGGATCTGAAAGCAAGCGGTCACCACTATGTCTGCTCCTATTGAAAGACAGTAGCGAGCACAAGGTCGAGCGACCAGTTCCCTCCCGAAGTACTTGACGGCAAAAGCCCCGAGTACTTGGCCTAAAAACTAGCCACTACAGGGGGGGAACAGATTCCACAACATCCTTCGAAGGCCCAATCACTTCATCTATATTGAGAAAATTTGTAAGAAAAAAAACTATTAAAAACTGTCAAACAGCTAAAGGAAACTTTACATACCCATGAATATATCTATTGAAGAGAGGGTCCTCAAGAGCTTCTCTCTCTCTCTCTCTCTCTCTCTCTCTCTCTCTCTTGTGAAGAGGTACCTCCACCTTTGGGGAATGGGGCTGAGGAGAGGCGTTGAACGCCGCTCCCTTCGGGTTCTACCCACTCCCCTCAGTATCTTCAGCGAGCAAAGCTTGTAGGCCCTCAACAATATTGTCAACGTCATGCCATGAAACCAGGGTTTCCTGGCGAAGCTTTTCAATGACCGCTCTTCAGCACCATTAGACGAGTTTACTATGTTAACTGAAGTAGGTTTGACCATTGATCCTTTTTTCTTTCTTCACAACTTTCTTCGTCTTTATAAGAGTTGGGGCTCGATAGCCTACCTTGCCCTGAACTCTAAGATCCACGCTAATCCGGTTTGCACCATTAGTCATGATATGCCTCGACGGTCTAAGAAAATAAAACTTGTGACAAGGGATACAACGCCAAGTCTTTGACTCTATTTATATAACACACTAGGCACGAAACTCAAAGAGAAGTAAATTATTTAATCAATCCTAAATTTTGATGTCACTAATTGTTTCATAGTTTCTTTGCCTTTATCATAGATGTTACTATCAATGAGCAGGAAAACTCGGACACAAATCGAGCCACCCTCGGTGAATCCGGTCGACGAGCCTATCTACGGTCTCAGCCGACGAAGCTCCCTAAAAGTCGATTAAACGCAACTAGCCGACCGACCATTCATCTCTCGACAGAAACGGCCTCAACTTGATCCTTCGCTTTTGCTAGCCGAACCAAGGCACATCAACCGGCTCATCAACGCAATACTCACAATTTAACTTGCAATATAAATTTAGTACTAAATTAGAGCATTGATTGTATTAAGGGAGATTTCCAGTCCCTCATTCATTAATTTAGAGCAATTTCCACAATCGTTCTCTCCTTTCTATAATTTTAATAGAAGACCTAGTATAAATATAAAGCTTGATATAATGAATAAGGGAACCAAGTTCTGAAGATTTCCATCTAACCTCTCTCCTAAGAATTTCCTATCCCTCTCTCCCTCCCTCTCTCTTCTCTCTCTCTTTGAGATGTGTACTTTCAAAAAGTTAAGTCCAAACNATATATATATATATATATATATATATATATATATATATATATATATATATATATATATATAGGGAAATTGTGAGTCACGCCTTGCAATTAACATTAAATTTAAAAATAATTACATAAATAATAAAATTTGTAGAAACACTAGAAAAAATAGAGATAAAAATGACAAAAAATTAAGCACAGACAAATCACATAAAAGAACATAAGCTACTAATGTTATCAATGACAAAACGGTTTCATCAAAGGCAAACCAGATAAAACTGTCCCACTAAAATGTTTGACAACTCAGGCTTCAAACATATGGAAATCTGATAAAAAAATAATAGGCAATATAGTGCACACTGAAGCAAGACTCGGTTTGTGGCAAGAAATCTAATTGGAAGAATTCCAATAAGGTGAGAAAAACATAGGGGTAGCCACTAGACCAAAGGAAATGTTGAAAACTACTCGGCAATGTAGTTTGTGTATTAATAACTAAGCATCCCTCCAAAGTAGCAACTAATCCAAAAATAGAAAAATGACCGAAGGTACTAAATACAGTTAATGAAAAGAAATCCTTGCCAATA
The DNA here is from genome assembly GCA_002079205.1 of Phalaenopsis hybrid cultivar. Taxonomy (NCBI): domain Eukaryota; kingdom Viridiplantae; phylum Streptophyta; class Magnoliopsida; order Asparagales; family Orchidaceae; genus Phalaenopsis; species Phalaenopsis hybrid cultivar. The sequence continues at coordinate 9,103 of JXCR01147462.1, read as the reverse complement.
ACAAGCCAATTATCCAACGTATATAGTGGACAAAATGTTGAAAAACTGAAAATATTGACCATAGAGAAATCCAAAAACAAAACAACAGTGTGCATTATAAAATAACAGGTCCATCAAGTAAAACTGGTGTACAAACAAAATATACCACAAAAAATGTTAGTTGAACCCATTGTAGTGGCTTGCATTATTGCTTATGCAAAGCAAAACTTTAACCAGAGAGGCAACCTTAGAGATATTGAAACTAACAAGCAAAACCTTTGGAACAAGCTCATAAGGCAACAGACTCATAATAGATATAGTCTTTTTTATCAAGGATAGAAAATTCTATATTAATTTTTTTTTTTTTTTTTGCCTTAACCATATGAATATTTCGATCCAAAAATCAAGGTTATTGAGAGCATTTCTGAAGATTCTACTGTTTTTTCCAGTCAAACATGATGTGTAGTAATATGAACTGCCAAAAGATAAAACATTTTAGTGATCATGCAAGGAATTGTATCAGAGTGAGTATACACTTACAAAAAGTTTCCCTCAAATAGAAAGAAATTGTCATAAGAAATGCATTGTTTAAGTAAAGAAAGTGAGAAATAACATTAAAAAAAACCCGACTTTGTCGGGACGGCCGGTCAAGCCAATGTGGCACATACAACATGCAAGACGCAAACATACACCATGACATAACATGTGATGCAGTGCACATGCTAATGCTCGATAACAAGTCATTCTCATCCTAGCACTCTCACATTGGAAACTAAGTCCCACTTTGTCCCAGATGAAGCTATCCTTGCAGGAGAGATGATGAAGCCCCATACTCCATGCTCCTTCACCAAAGTAGGGAAGAAGCTCTCCTAGCTAGAGATAATGACAAAGTCGCCAGAGTTTGGCCTTCACCAAGGTAGGATGAAGCTCTCCTTCCATAAGGAGAGAATGTCTTGCCTTCAAGACTCTTCTCCTCCAAGGAATCCCCTCGCTTACACTCTCTTTCTCAAGAAAAATGATTGAAAGAAGAAGAAAGTGAAATGGATTCTAAAAAGACAAGAAGAAATTAAGGAGAAGATGAAGAAAATGGTGATGTTTAAAGCAAAAAATATCTCCAAAACAACTTTCTCTTTACCTTCTCACTCCTGCTTACTTCCTTATCGATAAGTCCCCGTAAACTAGCTCCTTGCTTCTTTTTTTCTAAAAACAATGCCTTAGAAACAAATAATTTTGTTTTCTTTCCCTCCCCAAGGCTCCTCAGGAGCTTAAACAACAAAAAGGTGTGTTATTTGGCTTCCAAGGTGCATATGCTCCGGGCTCATATGTGCCCTGCTTATTGTCTCATGCAATTTGGATGGCACTTAGGTCCATAGGGAGCGCATATGAGCCCCTAAACATTCTAGGGAGCAGGTGTGAAGGCTGACACCTATGCGCCAGATAGTGGCACATAAGCACCATCTTTTCTATTTGGTGCAAGAGAGGAGTGGCCATTTTAGGTGTTGTTCCATAAGCGCCAACTAGGGGGCACATAGGCTCACTCTTTAGGGTTGGGCCCAACTCTTGGGTGCTTAAGGGTGGTGCGTAGGCTCCACGCTATATAAGAGAAAATTTCATTTTTGGGTTTTGGGGTCTGCCTCCGTCTCTTCGTCAGAACTTCGTGCAGACTGCTTCCATGGACCCCCAAACCATAGGAATGCATTAAGGGATGAATATATGTCCTCCCTACATCTGTGTAAACCACGAGGGTGCACCGTATCAGAAAAAAATGTCGTTCAAAGGCCGGGTATGGCCCCGACGGTCAAAAATCATAATTTTCACTGAGACGTTCATAAAGATGTTTTCGTCATCCGGAAACTACAGAAAGTTGTGTATCACTAAAATACGACTCAGTAACTCAAAAAAGAACATTTACAGGATTTTAAATTGGGGATTTTGGTGCCAAAAGGTGTTTCGAACCCCCCAGGGGTAAAAACGATCCAAACTCCAATTTTTCTAAAAAGCTTGTGGGGGATCTTAATGACTATCCTGAGCCTTAGAGGGCTCCAGATTGATGGATTTGGGACCCTCAACATCATAATGGACGTAAAAAATGTCCAGAGTGAAGGCTAACACCACCTCACAGTGAATTCTACTGAGAAGGGTCAAGTCGGTACCGACCCTAATTTCATGCTCGAGGCTCTTACTAGGAGGTCCAATTAGGAGCCTTAAGATCATAGGAAGCTAAAGAAAATCCCATGTTGTTTAAAATAGACACTTTTTATATTCAAAATAAAAAATTGATGCCAACAGCTGCTCATTCTGATGGTTGGCGGCCAACTTCTCCTTCGTCGCCTTGGCCCTGGCTGCCTTGTCAATATCTGAGAGACGCTAATGTTCCTTGGTCATCTTGCCCCGCAACACACGAATAACTGTCGTCTCGATAGAGTACTACGGGACCGAAAGATAAAGACCGGTCAATAGTTCCTCGGCAACATCCATACCCAATAGAAGAGACCTCGGTCTATCCACCGCTCGCTCTAAAGGTGTGATCTGAATCCCCAAGTCGCCAGAGTAAGAACCGACCAAAAACATCTTCTTCCAATCATTTATTTTACTTTCCAAACCTTGCAGGTGGAGTTCCTTGCCTGCAAAAAACATGGTGAAGTCGTCCTTATCAACCTTGAACGAGTAATAGAGCTTGAACAGATCAATCGACCGTGAAATGCTCTTATAATGACAAAAAAAATGAAAGACATTATTGTCGCAATAGAGTTTTCCAACACTTGTGCCGTGATGGCTCTGTATGTATTAAAAAAGCTTCAGATCTTATCAAACAAAGGCAATCAGAGGCCATACTTGAACTGGTCGGCGATAAAAGAACATGTCGTTACCCAAGTCATTCGTCACTTGTGTCGACCCTGACATCCTTCGAAGAGAGATGCTATCGTGAATGATGTGTTTCCTTTGCAGCTACTCTGCATTGTCATCTGTAAGAAAAGAAGGATTGACCCCCCTGATGAAACTGAAAAGGATGGGAGAGTACTTACGAGCCATCTCAGGGAGCAAAAGGCTTCCAGAAAAACAAATGTGAAGAATAACCAAAAGCACAGAGAAGGAAACCAGAATGTGTGAAGTGAAACGAAATGATGTCTTGCCCTATTGTATAGGGTAGACACATTAAAAAAAGCATACATAATGATAAGTGTCATAAAACACATATTTTTTAAATTTATTTAAATACTATTTTATTAAGGATAACATTATTACATGTCTCAAATAAAGTGTTTTATAAATGGGTCCTCCCTCACTTCGATCGAAGCATACCCCTTTCGAATTAACCAACGAAGGATCAACTCTCTGCCTAACCTCATGTGATCCACCCAACCGGTGGCACTCTTGAACTCAGTCAGAGCGGAACACTCACAGAGTGCCTTAGCCTACTCCCCATGTCTGCTAGCTCACAATGCAGAGCTGCAACCTCTATTCACAGTGCTACCACCTCTAAATTTGTAGTTATCAGCCAAGATGACAACTCTCGCACAAGATCTACGGTCGAACCTCTCACCGCACCCTTTGAAGAACTGACAAATATGGCCAAGGGTTCGATCTTGCCTCCCAACTGCTCTGTGGATCTGAAAGCAAGTGGTCGCCACTCTGTCTACTCCTATTGAAAGACAGTAGTGGGCACAAGGTCGAGGGACCAGTTCCCTCCCGAAGTACTTGATGACAAAAGCTCTGAGTACTCGGTCTAAAATCTAGCCACTGCAGGGGGAGGGGGGCAAGTTCCACAACATCCTTCGAAGGCCCAATCGCTGCATATATATCGAGGAAATTTGTAAGAAAAAAAACTATTTAAAAATGTCAAACAGCTAAAGGAAACTTTACATACCCATGAATATATCTATTGAAGAGAGGGCAGTCAAGAGCTTCTCTCTCGCTCTCTCTAGTGAAGAGGTGTCTCCACCTTCGGGGAATGGGGCTGAGGAGAGGCGGTGAACGCCGCTCCCTTCGAGTTCTACCGACTCCCCCCAGTATCTTAAGCGAGCAAAGCTTGCAGGCCCTCGACAATAGTGTCAACGTCATGCCATGAAGCCAGGGTTTCCTGGCGAAGCTTTTCGATGACCTCTCTTCAGCACCATCAGATGAGTCTACTATGTTAACTGAAGCAAGTTTGGCCATCGCTTTTTCTTTCTTCACAGTTTTCTCCATCTTTATAGGAGTTGGGACTCGATAGCCTACCTTGCCCCGAATTCTAAGATCCACGCTAATCCGGTTTGCACCATTAGTCATGATATGCCCCGACGGTCTAAGAAAATAAAACTGGCGACAAGGGATACAACGTCAAGTCTTTGACTTTATTTATATAACACACTAGGCACGAAACTCAAAGAGAAGTAAATTATTTAATCAATCCTAAATTTTGATGTCACTAATTGTTTAATAGTTTTTTTGCCTTTATCATAGTTGTAACTATCAATGAGCAGGAAAATTCGGAGAGCTAACATGTATGCACCAATATCGTTGGCACAAATCTCAAAGCAATCAAAGATTAAAGAAGATGACTCAACGATCGAGACGTTAAATTCAAGAGGAATGATATGAACCAGTCATCTGAAAGATTAATAGACAGATCAAGCCACCCTCGATGAATCCAGTCGACGGGCCTATCTACGGTCTCAGCTGACGAAGCTCCCTAAAAGTCGATCAAACGCAACTAGCCGACCGACCATTCATCTCTCGACAGAAACGGCTTCAATTTGATCTTTCGCTTTTGTTAGCCGAACCAAGGCACGTCAACCGGCTCATCAACGCAATACTCACAATTTAACTTGCAATATAAATTTAGTTCTAAATTAGAGCATTGATTGTATTAAGGGAGGTTTCCAGTCCCTCATTCCAGCAATTTAGAGCAAGTTCCACAATTGCTCTCTCCTTTATATAACTGTAATAGAAGACCTCCTATAAATATAAGGCTTGATATAAAGGAAACTTTACATACCCATGAATATATCTATTGAAGAGAGGGCCGTCAAGAGCTTCTCTCTCTCTCTCTCTAGTGAAGAGGTGCCTCCACCTTCGGGGAATGGGGCTGAGGAGAGGCGGTGAACACCGCTCCCTTCGGGTTCTGCCCACTCCCCCCAGTATCTTCAGCGAGCAAAGCTTGCAGGCCCTCGACAATAGTGTCAACGTCATGCCATGAAGCCAGGGTTTCCTGGCGAAGCTTTTCGATGACCTCTCTTCAGCACCATCAGATGAGTCTACTATGTTAACTGAAGCAAGTTTGGCCATCGCTTTTTCTTTCTTCACAGTTTTCTCCATCTTTATAGGAGTTGGGACTCGATAGCCTACCTTGCCCCGAATTCTAAGATCCACGCTAATCCGGTTTGCACCATTAGTCATGATATGCCCCGACGGTCTAAGAAAATAAAACTGGCGACAAGGGATACAACGTCAAGTCTTTGACTTTATTTATATAACACACTAGGCACGAAACTCAAAGAGAAGTAAATTATTTAATCAATCCTAAATTTTGATGTCACTAATTGTTTAATAGTTTTTTTGCCTTTATCATAGTTGTAACTATCAATGAGCAGGAAAATTCGGAGAGCTAACATGTATGCACCAATATCGTTGGCACAAATCTCAAAGCAATCAAAGATTAAAGAAGATGACTCAACGATCGAGACGTTAAATTCAAGAGGAATGATATGAACCAGTCATCTGAAAGATTAATAGACAGATCAAGCCACCCTCGATGAATCCAGTCGACGGGCCTATCTACGGTCTCAGCTGACGAAGCTCCCTAAAAGTCGATCAAACGCAACTAGCCGACCGACCATTCATCTCTCGACAGAAACGGCTTCAATTTGATCTTTCGCTTTTGTTAGCCGAACCAAGGCACGTCAACCGGCTCATCAACGCAATACTCACAATTTAACTTGCAATATAAATTTAGTTCTAAATTAGAGCATTGATTGTATTAAGGGAGGTTTCCAGTCCCTCATTCCAGCAATTTAGAGCAAGTTCCACAATTGCTCTCTCCTTTATATAACTGTAATAGAAGACCTCCTATAAATATAAGGCTTGATATAAAGGAAACTTTACATACCCATGAATATATCTATTGAAGAGAGGGCCGTCAAGAGCTTCTCTCTCTCTCTCTCTAGTGAAGAGGTGCCTCCACCTTCGGGGAATGGGGCTGAGGAGAGGCGGTGAACACCGCTCCCTTCGGGTTCTGCCCACTCCCCCCAGTATCTTCAGCGAGCAAAGCTTGCAGGCCCTCGACAATAGTGTCAACGTCATGCCATGAAGCCAGGGTTTCCTGGCGAAGCTTTTCGATGACCTCTCTTCAGCGCCATCAGATGAGTCTACTATGTTAACTGAAGCAGGTTTGGCCATCGATCCTTTTTCTTTCTTCACAATTTTCTCCATCTTTATAGGAGTTGGGACTCGATAGCCTACCTTGCCCTGAATTCTAAGATCCACGCTAATCCGGTTTGCACCATTAGTCATGATATGCCTCGACGGTCTAAGAAAATAAAACTGGCGACAAGGGATACAACGTCAAGTCTTTGACTCTATTTATATAACACACTAGGCACGAAACTCAAAGAGAAGTAAATTATTTAATCAATCCTAAATTTTGATGTCACTAATTGTTTAATAGTTTTTTTGCCTTTATCATAGTTGTAACTATCAATGAGCAGGAAAACTCGGAGAGCTAACATGTATGCACCAATATCGTTAGCACAAATCTCAAAGCAATCAAAAGACTAAAGATGATGACTCAACGATCGAGACGTTAAATTCAAGAGGAATGATATGAACCAGTCATCTGAAAGATTAATAGACAGATCAAGCCACCCTCGGTGAATCCGGTCGACGGGCATATCTACGGTCTCAACCGACGAAACTCCCTAAAAGTCGATCAAACGCAATTAGCCGACCGACCATTCAACTCTCGACAGGAACGGCCTCAACTTGATCCTTCGCTTTTGTTAGCCGAACCAAGGCACGTCAACTGGCTCATCAACGCAATACTCACAATTTAACTTGCAATATAAATTTAGTACTAAATTAAAGCATTGATTGTATTAAGGGAGGTTTCCAGTCCCTCATTCCATCAATTTAGAGCAGTTTCCACAATGGCACTCTCCTTTCTATAATTGTAATAGAAGATCTCCTATAAATATAAGGCTTGATATAATGAATAAAGGAACCAAGTTCTGAAGATCTCCATCTAACCTCTCTCCTAAGAATTTCCTCTCCCTCTCTCCCTCTCTCTCTCTCTCTCTCTCTCTCTCTCTCTCTCTCAGATGTGTACTTTCAAAAAGTTTAGTCCAAACTCAACAATAACATATGAATAATTAAATAACTCTTATATTTAACTTATCTCAAAATAAATTTTAGGAAAGCAAATAACCTAATTAAAAGTTGCCATTAATTTTTTTTCCAAAAAATTTTGTAAAACTCAAACATCCAAATATGTAAAAAAACAAAGTTATCTATGTAAATTCCCCAAAAAAATTATCAAGTNCCCCCCCCCCCCCCCTCTGTCTCCTCCATCAATCAGTCTTTCATTCCTTAAGTGTGTCTCTATGAATGTAGTTGAATCCCCAAGTATTTGTGGGCTCATACAACCTAAATAATGGAATGCAAAATTATTCCTTGGAAAGAGTTTGAGCAAGCCTTGGATCCTGAAAAATGAAAGAAGAGACCAAGCGACCACCTCTATTTATAGAGCTCAAGACAATCTATCTCCTATTGGGTGATAGAGAAGAGATAGAGAAAGAGTACTACATTTTTTTTGAACAATATTATGTCTTTCCATATAATATATAACAGATTGATATGAGATGAAAATGGTTGCTCGTTGTAAAGCACTGTCTGATATCTACTTATCCTTTATTCATAGTTAGTATTTGAGAATCGTTGACTGATAAGGGGTATCCAACTAATTAGCTGGGCATATCAAACCAACAAGTCAAATTGGTAGTTGTTACCTTACTTGTTCAATTGTGCAGGTCAATCTAGCAGCATGTATGAGTTTTCAGCTTAGTAGGTGAATCTAATAGTTGGGATTTGACTTGATCAGTTTGACAGATTAATCTGACACCTAAAACTTGACTCAATCATTTTGTTAGGGCATTTGTTAGGTCAACCTAGAAACTAATACTTGTTGGTTATTTTTCAAAGAAAAGGGTTGATGATCGAGGCACGCTAAGGAAAGAATAGATGATCAAGATCAATGAGCATGTTAATATCATATTTTGCCCACGACAATCATTTATTTATATACAAATGTCGGATAATTTAATTATAATATATCTTTATAATAGTCTAATTTTATTAGAAAATAATAAATGATATATGAAACCAATAATAGATGTCAATATATATCTCTATATAAATAGCATAGATATTAGAATATTCTGATACATTTTTTCTAGTTTAAGATGGTTTCATGGTTTATAATTTAACTTTATGTCATTAGTTGATTTCTTTTATATTAAAATATAAAAAATTGTTTTAATTATATGGAAATTAAAATAAAATAAAATAAGAAATCGTAAGGATCACGAAATTAAATTTTCAATTTTCATTTATTTGAATTTTTTCTTTAATTTATTTTCATGTAAATTATGGAATACAAATAAGCTAAGTTAGCAGTAACCATGAGAATAGAAAATTTAGATGATCAATAAACAAGCTTAGTTAGTAATTATATGTGATGCATTATTCAAATTTGATTTTGATTCTTAACAATGATCTGAAATGGAACAATGTAAGTAATATGGCAAGTAAATGTGAACTTGAATTCAGGTAATTTGGATGTTTGTGTTGCTACTTTTGGCATCTTTGGTGTTATAAAGTGATAGCATTATAATATTTCAACTCAATTTGGCCTAATAATTTGAGAGTTTTGACATTCATCATAATATTGTAGGTAAAAGAACTAGTACATATATAGCCATCATGAGTTTGTGATTAAATTTGTACAAAGTCCTACAAAAATTCTCCCACTACCAACTTTCTCATATAGGCATATAAATTTAAAGGTGATTATTTACTTTGTGTATAACATAAGAAAATGAATTACATAAACTCTAGTCATGTTTCATCCAAAAAAGATGATTATCATAAC
>JXCR01147461.1:35475-96368 GCA_002079205.1 Phalaenopsis hybrid cultivar | reverse complement strand
GCATAATATAAACCCTATTTAATTCCTTATATTAAATAGGGGAACTTATCGGCCAATACATTGGTTTCGCAAACCAAACGGATGTCACAACTTTCTTTAGTTTATTCGATCAAGCCTCTCCCTCAACTCTTGTGTTCATCCTTCGGGATAGATACAGGCTTTGTGGTAAAGCNTCATAACTTTCTCTAGTTTATTTGATCGAACCTCACCCTCAATTCCTGTGTTCATCCTTCGGGATAGATACAAGATTTGAGGTAAAGCGCTATTCATTTAAACTATGAAAATTATGGGGTCAGTTTGACTTCATCTTTTTCAAAACTAAAATTTCTAAAAAAAAAAACGTCCTTCCGAAGCGGGCAACGGGATTTCAATTCCGATGACCGATAGCTTCTTACGGGCAAACCCCACACCAAAAATAGTGCCGACAAATTACCAAACCTCTATGCCAACTTTTAGGAAAGGATAAGAAATTTGAATTTATTGAAAGCTGTTTAAATGCTTTTGAGTTATTAAAGAAAAAATTAATCACAGCCCTTATTATAGTTTCACCTAACTGGGAGAAACCATTTGAACTGATGTGTGATGCTAGTGATTATGCTATTGGAGTTGTTCTTGGACANGACGCTGAATTAATGTATTGAGGTTGAGAAAATACCAAACTTAGGTGTGTTATGTAACGTAAATTGTACCCCTTGGAATTTATATATAAATTTGATGTTTTGTGTTGTGAAAGTTTATATGTGCTAAGTACATCATTTAGTCACTTAAAATTATATCTATAATGATTGAAAAGATGTCGTTAAGGCTTGATATTAATCGAAATCATGAAAATCTGGGATTTGAACCAAAATTAGTAGAGTCCGCCGACGGCGCCCACAACGCCGCCGATGGCGGATTTTTCCCAAGACTTAGGATTTAATTCCAATAAAGCGTGCCGACAGTGCCATCGACCCCACCCACGGCGAGCTCACAAAAAAAGACCTTTAATCGCAATTTTGACCAATCAACCGCCACANAAATACTTGAAAAGACTGTAAACCCTAGTAGAATAGATTGGTCCACTAGACTGGATACCGCATTATGGGCTTTTAGGGTTGCTTATAAAACTCCTACTGGAATGACTCCTTACAGACTGAAGGAAAGACTTTCACTTACTAGTAGAATTGGAGCATAAAGCATATTGGGCGATTAAAGAATTCAATTATAATTATATTGGGCGATTAAAGAATTCAATTATAATTTGAAAGATGCTTGTAAGAATTGGAGCATAAAGCATATTGGGCGATTAAAGAATTCAATTATAATTTGAAAGATGCAATTGGAGCATAAAGCATATTGGGTGATTAAAGAATTCAATTATAATTTGAAAGATGCTGGTGAGAGTTGGAGCATAAAGCATATTGGGTGATTAAAGAATTTAATTATAATTTGAAAGATGCTGGTGAGAAAAAACTCCGATTGGAATGACTCCTTACAGACTGATTTTTAGAAAGACTTGTCACTTACCAGTAAAATATGACTCCTTATAGACTGATTTTTGCAAAGGCTTGTCACTTACCAGTAGAATTGGAGCATAACAATTGGGTGATTAAAGAATTCAATTATAATTTGAAAGATGCTGGTAAGAAGAGATTGTTACAATTAAATGACTTGGAAGAATTAAGAAATGAGTCTTATGATAACGACAAAATTTATAAGGAAAAACTAAAGTTATGGCATGATCAAATGATTAACCAAAAGAACTTTGAACCAGGACAAGAAGTTTTGCTTTACAACACTTGGCTTATTTCTTGGGAAATTGAAGTCTCGTTGGTTAGGACCTTTTACTATGACTCAAGTTTATACTTATGGAGCTATTGAGATTGAAGATCAAAAGACTGGAAATAGATTTAAAGTAAATGGACACAGATTAAAACCATATTATGAGGGTAAAAGACCAAATTTTAAAGAGGTTTTAATGATCAGTCAACCTAAATGACACCTGAATAGGTCGGGCTGACAACTTTAAACCAAGCGCTTATTGGGAAAAATTAATATTTATCTTTACTTTTATCATNAAAGACCAAATTTTAAAGAGGTTTTAATGATCAGTCAACCTGAATGACACCTGAATAGGTCGGGCTGACAACTTTAAACCAAGCGCTTATTGGGAAGCAACTCATATTTATCTTTACTTTTATCATCATTATAGTAGTTTATATTTGAAATTATCATTATTTTGTGGTAGTATTAAGCTCTAATACTCTTATTTACCCTTGAATCATCATAAAAATTGGATCCATAGAGAAAAATTAGAACGCATTCGGACCAGAGCGAAACTGTGAAAATTTTGCCTTGGGCGCCGACGACGCCCTCGACGCCACCGAAGGTGGGTTCTTCCCGAGAGTCTAGGAAAAATTAATACAGAGGCTTGCCGACGACGCCCTCGACCCCTCCGGCGTCAAGACCGGCGAGATGGCGATTTCTTGGGTTTGAATGGCGGTTTTTGGCAGTTTTTGGGTGGGAGTTACCCTTTTAAACTCCCAAATTCAATTCCTAGCTCATATTTTCCCCCAAAAACGAAGTGAAACTCCACCAATTTCATTTCTATGGCATCCAATTCCCCTGATAATCTCAAAATGCGAGTCNGATGCTCGTCGACGACGCCCTCGACCCCTCCGGCGGCATGACCGGCGAGATGGCGATTTCTTGGGTTTGAATGGCGGTTTTTTGCAGTTTTTGGGTGGGAGTTACCCTTTTAAACTTCCAAATTCAATTCCTAGTTCATATTATCCCCCAAAAATGAAGTGAAACTCCACCAATTTCATTCCTATGACATCCAATTCCCTTGATAATCTCAGAATGTGAGTCTTCAATCTGCGAAAGTTTATTAGTGCGGAAGTGCAGCGAATCTTCAACAAAGTACTGATGAAGAAAAGATTGATCAAGGAATGAGGATTTGTAAATCGGGGATTGAATAATCCCATGAAGGCAATTGAAGAAATGATAGTGCGGTGAAGATGAGAAGTGTTGCGNGCGGAAGTGCAGCGAATCTTCAACAAGGTACTGATGAAGAAAAGATTGATCAAGGAATGAGGATTTGTAAATTGGGGATTGAATAATCCCATGACGGCAATTGAAGAAACGATAGTGCGGTGAAGATGGGAAGTGTTGTGCTACACTACCGTCGTCGTGGTGGTTCCTGTGGTAAAAGAATTTTATGCAAATTTACATGGAATCAACCAGGGAGTTATTTATGTGCGAGGAAGATGGATCACTTTCACTCCTGCACGGATCAATGAATTATACATGATCGAGAATGTTCTTGTCTGCCACTATTCCAATTTTGTCCCAACAAGAAACTAAATGAATGAAATTTACCAATATTTAACGGACGAAACTGACGACTTGGAAATGAGGGAAAACGGGTATGTTAATTTTTTTGCCACACTCCTAAATCCCGTTTCGAAACACTGGCACTTTTTTATTTCTGCGAAACTGTTACCGACTATGACGATCGGTAAAGTTTCTAAGGAAAGTGTTATTTTGAATTACTGCATCCAAAGGGGACTGCCGATCAATATTGGATCAATAATTGTGAAGTCTATTTTGGGCCTAATCGTTCATGGATCAACTTATGGGCTTGGACACCCCTCCACAATTTTCTCATTTTGCAGTCAGTTCCAAGTGTCCTACGAAAATTTGGAAAAGGTATTGCTACCTTGGAAGCCTTTGGACCCAACTGAGAGATTCCCAGTTTTTGAAGGTGAAAATGACATGGCCATTATAGTAGATCAATCATCTCAAAATTCACTTCCAGTTCAACCCTTAATTCCTGATAAGTCTCTCGTGATCCTGCGCCAAATCAATAGGTACAAAATGTCATGAATGTGATTAATAATATCTCTGATTTCCTTGATCATCTAAACTGGAGGATGAAGGAACATTTTGATCACTCTGGATATTTAGAAAATAGCTTGATACGATTGATGAGGAGGATGAAGTTAATAGAAGAGGATTCCACTGATGAGTTTCCATTCCGACCCTTCTATAACCTCTTCGTTCATGTGCAATCAATGGGTGATCTCAGAGGAGAATCTAGCACTACCTTCTACAACCTCTTCGTTCATGTGCAATAAATGGGTGATCTCAGAGGAGAATCGAGTACCAAGTCTGATGATTAGTGATTATATTGCTACCTGTCTGTCTATCTATGTATTTTGATTTGAACTTTGTATTTGTTTTGCTTTAGAATTATGCTTTTAGATCTTTGTATAGTTGAGACTAAGCATAGGATTTTTTGNAGTACATCATTTAGTCACTTAAAATTATATCTATAATGATTGAAAAGATGTCGTTAAGGCTTGATATTAATCAAAATTGCGAAAATTTGGGATTTGAACCAAAATCAGTAGAGTCCGCCGACGGCACCCACGGCGCCGCCGATGGCGGATTTTTCCCGAGACTTAGGATTTAATTCCAATAGAGCGTGCCGACAGTGCCATCGACCCCACCCACGGTGAGCTCACAAAAAGACACATTTAATCACAATTTTGACCAATCAACCTCCACGATTCATCATCCCCTTCCTCCTAAAAATGTTATTTTCGACCTAGGGCTTGAAAGATCTTGGATTGGGAGGCGATTTCAACGCTTTTTGACACCGGATTTGATCATCTCTAGGTAAGAGCTTCACTACAAACTAAAAATATTTAATTTTCACCATAGATTTCTTCCACATTGAGGAGATCTGAAAAATTTAAGAATTTGAAGAAAATTTCGGAAGAAATTCATGAATCTTAGTGTTGAACTCTTAAAATTACTATTGGAAGCCATGATTTGCATATTTGAAGTATATTTTGGGATTTTTCTATAATTTGATTAGATTCAAATGGCTCCACATCAAAAGAAACGGGTTGAGCTCGATGAGTCTTGCTTCGTCAATGTGATGGCTCAAACAAAATTTTAATTTTGACTAGATTGAAATGGCTCTGTGACAAAAGAGGCGACTTGAGTTTGATGAGTCTTGCTTCATCAATGCAAAGGCTCAATCAAGGTTTACTTCAATATTTAAAGGAAAGAAGTGTATACAAGATCGAGTTTTTGAAAGTCCGGGAGGAGAAATTGAACGAGTTATTGCCAAACGGAGGTGGGAAAACTTTTGCTACACCACCAATAAAGCTGATGCAAATGTTGAGAAGGAGTTCTACGCCAATGTAATCTATTCTAAGGATGGAATCGTTCAAAACCGTGGATTTCCTGTTGAGTTTACTGCCGCCTGCATCAACACTTTTTACAAAGTCCCTAACTCTTATAGCTGCCAATATGAATCCTTTAGTATAATGGAAGGCCCCCTTAATGATGTGATCAACTTTTTCACTGATGGGAAAGGAACATGGAAGATAAAGAATATATTGACTACGACAAGGAGTGAGATAAGTGGAGGGCTAGTACATCCTGGCCTTAGTTATGCACTTTGCCAACTTTTTGGAGTTGAAGTTGGAGATGAAGAATGGGTTTACCCTATGAAGCCCATTAGTAAAGCCAATTTAAAGACTTATGAATCCCGTGAGAAATGGAGAACTAGGAGTAGAAGTCAAGAACCTTCTACTAGTAGAGATGTTCCCTCTACAAGTTATGAACTTCCATCTTCTAGTTCCCCCTACCCTCTCTGATTTGATGAATGAGTTGACCTTGCAACGGAAGAGCATAGAATTGATAAATTAAAGGATTGGAGCTTTAAAACCTTGACACAATTACAATAGTGAGTACCTCCAGAGGCTTTCAGATTTTGAGATAGCCTATTATGAAGCTTAGGCCCGACACTACAGAGGTGAGCTNGTTGCGCTACACTACCGTCGTCGTGGTGGTTCCTGTGGTAAAAGAATTTTATGCAAATTTACATAGAATCAACCAGGGAGTTATTTATGTGCGAGGAAGATGGATCACTTTCACTCCTGCATGGATCAATGAATTATACATGATCGAGAACGTTCTTGTCTGCCACTATTCCAATTTTGTCCCAACAAGAAACCAGATGAATGAAATTTACCAATATTTAACGGACGAACCTGACGACTTGGAAATGAGGGAAAAAAGGTATGTTAGTTTTTATGCCACACTCCTAAATCCCGTTTCGAAACGCTGGCACTTTTTCATTTCTGTGAAACTATTACCGACTATGAAGATCTGTAAAGTTTCTAAGGTAAGTATTATTTTGAATTACTGCATCCAAAGGAGACTGCCGATCAATATTGTATTAATAATTGTGAAGTCTATTTTGGGCCTAATCGTTCATGGATCAACTTATGGGCTTGGACACCCCTCCACAATTTTCTCATTTTGCAGTCAGTTCAAAGTGTCCTACGAAAATTTGGAAAAGGTATTGCTACCTTGGAAGCCTTTGGACCCAATTGAGAGATTCCCAGTTTTTGAAGATGAAAATGACATGGCCATTATAGTAGATCAATCATCTCAAAAATCACTTTCAGTTCAACCCTTAATTCCTGATAAGTCTCTCGTGATCCTGCGCCGAATCAAGAGGTACAAAATGTCATGAATGTGATTAATAATATCTCTGATTTCTTTGATTATCTAGACTGGAGGATGAAGGAACTTTTTGATCACTCTGGATATTTAGAAGATAGCTTGATACGATTGATGAGGAGGATGAAGTTAATAGAAGAGGATTCCACTGATGAGTTTCCGTTCCGACCCTTCTATAACCTCTTCGTTCATGTGCAATCAATGGGCGATATCAGAGGAGAATCTAGCACTAAGTCTAAAGATTAGTAGATTTGTATTGCTACCTGTCTGTCTATCTATGTATTTTGATTTGAACTTTGTATTTGTTTTGCTTTAGAATTATGCTTTTAGATCTTTGTATAGTTGAGACTAAGCATAGGATTTTTTGTTTTCGGTATTTTGAGTGTTGTGGCTTGNGAGATGTATGATGTCCATATTTAGTAAGTTAATTGATGATGGATTGGAAGTATTTATGGTTGATTTCTCTATTTTTGCAACATCATTTGATGCATGCTTAAATTACCTGCTAATAGTTTTAGAATTATGCGAAAGAACTAATTTAGTTCTGAATTGGGAAAAATGTCAACTTATGGTTGCAAGAGGAATTGTGTTAGGGCATAAAATTTCGGAAGATGGTATGGAAGCAGACTCTGAAAAAATTCAAGTTATATCTAAACTAACACATCCTACAAATGTAAGAGAGGTTAGGAGTTTTCTTGGATATGTTGGATTTCACAGGCATTTTATTAAAGATTTTTCAAAAATTACCAAACCTCTATGCCAACTTTTAGGAAAGGACAAGAAATTTGAATTTACTGAAAGCTGTTTAAATGCTTTTGAGTTATTAAAGGAAAAATTAATCATAGCCCTTATTATAGTTTCACCTAACTGGGAGAAACCATTTGAACTGATGTGTGATGCTAGTGACATGCCTTCATGAAACTATTGGAGCTGCTCTTGGACAAAGGTATGAAAAGATTTTTAAAGTTATATACTACGCTAGTAAAACTCTTAATGATGCACAAATTAACTATACTATTACTGAAAAAGAGTTACTAGCTAATGTGTATGCTTTAATAAATTTAGATCTTATTTAATTGGAGCTAAGTGTGTTGTGCATACTGATCACTCTGCTATTAAATATCTGATGCAAAAGAAGGATGCCAATCCAAGGTTTGTGCATAATGATCACTCTGCTATTAAATATCTGATGCAAAAGAAGGATGCTAAACCAAGGTTGGCATACTGATCAATCTGCTATTAAATATCTAATGCAAAAGAAGGATGCTAAACCAAGGTTGATATACTTTTGATGCAAAAATTTGATCTTGTGGTTATTGATAGAAAGGGAACTGATAATCAAATTTTATGTGTTGTGCATACTGATCACTCTGCTATTAAATATCTAATGCAAAAGAAGGATGCAAAACCAAGGTTGATTAGATGGATTCTCTGCTATTAAATATCTGATGCAAAAGAAGGATGCCAAACCAAGGTTAATTAGATGGATATTATTGGTGGTTATTAATAGAAAGGGAACTGATAATCAAATTGCTGATCATTTGTCAAGATTAGAAAAACATGAATCATCTGACACTANTTTTAGTATTAAGTTGTACTTGGATAATTTTAATTTTTGTTATAAAGTTAGTGTTATAGTTAAATGTGCATGTGTAGTTTAATAGATGTTGAGCAGTATTTTGTGGATTGTAATGTAATGTGATTTTTATTTTTACATTTTAATTGTAATTGTTTTGTTTAGTATTGTGGTTGTGTTAGGAAATATTGTGCTTGTTTAATGTTTTATATACTTATTTCTAAATTTCATTGCCCAAAAATTCCTCTAATGATTTATATGTGTAGAAAGCTCCTAATATTACAGACCAGGTGAAGTAGAAACGTTGAGAAGGCTTGTAAAAATTTCAGAATGATGAAAATGCCTAAAATACTGAGGCATGATTTATATTTAGAGTTTTTCTTTCCACCTGTATTATTTTAAATTAAAAAATTTAAGTTTGGGGGAGGGAAGAAAAAGATTAACTATTAAATGTCCTCAATTACAATATTTTCAAAAATTATTTATATGATTTTATGTAGTGAATTTAATTCAGGTAACTATATTTTTGTAACTATTTAAATATTATAGTAGATTTAAAGAAATATTTTTGTAATGAAAACTCATTTTGTAACTTAAGCAAGGAATATTTTTGTAATGAAAATTAATTTTTTAGATTAAGATATTTAGTATAAGAGAGTAAGATTATAGTTACTATTTTAAAGTAAAGGAAACTATATTTTGAAGTATTAAGAATCTTGGAAATTTATTTGAGAAGAAAAGATTGGGGCTCAATGATGTAAAAGCTATGAAATTTTAAAGTAAAGGAAACTATATTTTGAAGTATTAAGAATCTGGAAATTCATTTGAGAAGAAAATTTTGGGGCTTAATGATGTAAAAATTATGAAATATTTATAAGGTAAAGGAATTCTTTGAGTTTTAAATTTAGGGAATAAAAACTATGAAATGTTTATAAGGTAAAGGAATGCTTTGAGTTTCAAATTTAGGGAAAGAAAGGCGAGAATCTAAAGGCTATCCAGATATAGTAATCCTCACTTGAAAAAGGAAAAAGAAAGGATTGACAACAAACCCTGAAAGGCTATCCAGATATAGTAATCCTCACTTGAAAAAGGAAAAAGAAAGGATTGACAACAATTAGGCTATCCAGATATAGTAATCCTCACTTGAAAAAGGAAAAAGAAAGGATTGAAAATAATCCTTGAAAGAAAAGAAAAATATTTAGGATTGAAAACAATCCAAATGAAAAAAAGAAAAGAATGAAATAAAAAAATTATGGAAGTGAGGAAAAGCTTGAGGATATGCCTAATCAAAAATTGGAGACCTACCTAAAGGGAAAACTTAAATACATTCCTGAACTTATATTTATGGAATAGATCTTTTTTACCTAAAGGGAAAACTTAAATACATTCCTGAACTTATATTTATGGAATAGATCTTTTACTACTATAGTTCTCATGAAGTTCATATCTTTTGAATATTCTAAGTGACTTAATATTACAACATATAGTCATTCTTGAAATGAATAGAAAACTAGAACTCTTAAACTTGATGACTAAATAACAACATATAGTCATTCTTGAAATGAATAGAAGACTAGAACTCTTAAACTTGATGACTAGATATCTTGTGGCCTACAGAGTTAATTCAATTACTTGAATTTTTCTGAAAATCTCACTATGATATTTATTTAAATAAAACTTATAGTATTTCTAAATTAAAACTTTACTACAGTAGATCATAACTTTTATATAGCACGAAAATTACTTGAGGACAAGTAATAGTTAAGTTTGGGGGATTTTGACCAGTGGAAAATATGTTAAAATTTTTATACTATTTTTTATGATATTGCACTTTAAGGAAAGGTATTTTTGATGTTTTGTTGCAGGAATGATGAATTAGGGTCATCGGAGCAAAAGGATGCAAAAGGAGCAAATTTGGAGCAAAAAGGGCCAAAATGTGCAGAATTGAACTAGGGCGCTGACGGCGCCATCGACCACACCGACGGTGAGATTTTCCCAAGACTCCAAAATTAATTCATGAGAAAGGTCCGCCGATGGCGCCCTCAAAGCCTCCGACAGCGAGCTCGGCGATTATGCCTAATCAGGATTTGGATAAGGCCAAATTTGGAAGGGATGCTTAGGCAACTCTTGGGAAAGCTCATCCACAACTTTAAAAGAATATTTTGGCTAAAAATTGAGGAAGGAAAAAGTTTGAGAGAGAGAGTTCCTGGAGGTTAGAAAGGTGCTAATTGTGTGTAAAAATTGTGAGGAACTCTTCGAGAGATTGTAAGAGTGGATGGAAAGTGAGAGATTTCTTCCTCCTTGCTGCTTCGAAGAGGAATTCTGTGTGTTGTAAAGAAAGGAAGAGATTTAGAAGAACTTCGTTGTTGTGGTTAAGGTATTACTTTTTCTAAAATCTTAGTTCGTAAATATAATCCTACTCTCTGTGGGATCAATATCTAGGACTTTATTAGAGCCCTATATTACTTGAGTGATACGTATACTTGCGTTGATCAGTGTGACTTTACAATTATTGAATATTTATTACATCCATATTTATCTTATATTTTTAAGCATATATAAAGTCGCGGTCAGGCGCTTAGGCACCAAAACACTTTTGCACCATTTTCACATTTTTGCTCTAAATTTGATCATTTTTCACTCCTTTTAGCGTTTTTCACATTTTTACTTATACTTGAAAGAAAAACAGACAAATACCTTCCATTAAAGCGTAATATCTTTAAAAATTGGTAATAAATGTGTCTAAAACACTATATATTTTAGGTGTATCACTTTTACACATTTTGTAAAGATATTTAAATCCACATTGCATCTTTACTATTTTCTTATGTGTTGTCAAACTTTTTTTAGCAAACAAGAAATTTTATTAAGCTCAAACAGAAGTTACAACACTAAGGTGTGGTGATTTAACTAAACCCCCTTGAAGCAAAAGACTAAGAGAGGGGGTAGGTGAGGAGGAAACAAGAAAATTTTGGGATTCACCTCCCCTTCTAGCCAAGAAATTAGCAATTCTATTACCTTCTCTATATATAAAGTTAAAGGTGACTCTTATCTCCTTGCTTAGTTTATTGATGTGTTTAGTGCACTGGAGTATGTGCCAAGGGGGAATTGCTCTCTATGTTACATAATCCAAAAGAGTAGATGAGTCCACTTCAATCCGCAATACTTTCCATTTATTGATAACTGCAAGTTTGATAGCCCAAAACATTTCCACAACTTCAGTTTCCTATGCATCCACTGCTGTAATTAGGGATTGATAGAACAGTAAGCATCTACAATGATGATCTATAAACACTCCCCAATCCTAGCCCATGGGAGTAAAAACTTCCATCAGTGTTTACTTTAATAGTAGGGAAAAAAGGTTTGTCCCACTAAACTTTGACCACACATAAATTTTTTGGGCCAGCTGCTCNTCAACGAGTAGGCAATATATCTAGAAGAAATGAAATGCCTCTGAATTTCATGTTAGAAGCTGAGATCTTTGACGTTTAAGGATTAGATTTTATGGGACCATTTATTCCTTCATTTAAGAACTTATATATATATTAATTGCAATGGACTACATTTCTAATTGGATTAAAGCATAAACTTTACCTCGTTGTGACACTAAAAGTGTTTCAAAATTTTTAATGCAAAATTTTTTCACTAGATATGGAATGCCTAGAATGATTACCACTGATGACNTTACTATTGGAAGCCATGATTTGCATATTTGAAGTATATTTTGGAATTTTTCTATAATTTGATTAGATTGAAATGGCTCCACGTCAAAAGAAACGGGTTGAGTTTGATGAGTCTCGCTTCGTCAATTTGATGGCTCAAACAAAATTTACTTCCATATTTAAAGGAAAGAAGTGTATACAAGATCGAGTTTTGAAAGTCCGGGAGGAGAAATTGAACGAGTTATTGCCAAGCGGAGGTGAGAAAACTTTTGTTACACCACCAATAAAGCTGATGCAAATGTTGAGAAGGAGTTCTACGCCAATGTAATCTATTCTAAGGATGGAATCGTTCAAAACCGTGGATTTCCTATTGAGTTTATTGCCGCCCACATCAACACTTTTTACAAAGTCCCTGGCTCTTATAGCTGCCAATATGAATCCTTTAGTACAATGGAAGGCCCCCTTAATTATGTGATCAACTTTCTCACTGATGGGAAAGGAACATGGAAGATACAGAATATATTGACTACTGTAAGGAGTGAGATAAGTGGAGGGCTAGTACATCCTGGCCTTATTTATGCACTTTGCCAACTTTTTGGATTTGAAGTGAGATGAAGAATGGGTTTACCCTATGAAGCCCATTAGTAAAGCCAATTTAAAGACTTATGAACTCAAGAGGAGTTCCTATAGGACTACTTGGCCTTAGGATTGACCCTGGGTGTTGGTTTGGAGTTAAGGTACACAATACCCCCACAATACCCTAGCTAAAACCAATACATAAGAACCCAAAATGGGGATTTCATTGATCCATGGTTCATTTAGAATGGATATCTATCCAATTCTACTTGAAATGTTCATCTTGGGTCTTTTGCCCCAGATACCCCCAAATTACCTAACTGCTCTTGGGACACTTCTTTAACCCAAAATTTTAAAAATTCTAAAATTCTAAAAAAAAATTCCAATAAATCCCAAATATTCCCAATTTTATTTCTTTCACTTCTATAAAATAAGATGTATCTTGTTTCAAATTTTAGGAAACGTAGGTAGCTGGACTGAGCTCAACTCATATAATTTAGTTGTAACTAAAATTGCTTGGATTTATGCATCTAACACTAATAATCACCAACCACTACTTCCCTATAAAATTTATGCATCCAAGTTCCTATGGGAAAACTCAAACCCGGATAAAAAAAAATCCCTCAAAATGAGGGTGAAATCTCTAGGTAGTATAGACTCTTAGTTTTTAAATTTTTATAGAGAGAGATCTATACCAAGGTTATCACTAAAAACGTTTGTCATATATACCTACTCTCAGCTCTTTGGAGCACTGGGAGGGAACGAAATAACATATATTTCTGTGACGTTACCAAGGATGACAGATTAATCTGATTCAATATCTAATGTTGAGGTTTCTTTTGTGTAGACTCTTAGTAATGGAAACAAGATACGTCTTATTTTATGTGCACTGGGAGTAGAAGTCAAGAACCTTCTACTAGTAGAGATGTTCCCTCTTCAAGTTATGACCTTCCATCTTCTAGTTCCTCCTTGCTCTCACTGATTTGATGAATGAGTTGACCTTGCAGCGGAAGAGCATAGAATTGATAAATGAAAGGATTGGAGCTTTAAAACGTTGACATGATTACAATATTGAATACCTCCAGAGGCTTTCAGATTTTGAGATAGCCTGTTATGAAGCTTAGGCCCGACACTACAGAGGTGAGCCTGATGTTGCTTTTCCTGAGTTCCCCCGGTATACTCAGT
Source organism: Phalaenopsis hybrid cultivar (assembly GCA_002079205.1). NCBI lineage: Eukaryota > Viridiplantae > Streptophyta > Magnoliopsida > Asparagales > Orchidaceae > Phalaenopsis > Phalaenopsis hybrid cultivar. The sequence goes on along the minus strand of JXCR01147461.1, from coordinate 82,844 downwards.
ATCATCTCGATCCACCTGCTGATTAAGGCGATGAAGATATAGCTTGGGATTTTGATATTTGAATGTAATTGATGCACTTATATTTGTACTTTTATTTCTGTGATTTTGTTTGTAATAGGAATGGATGTTTGTGTATTTGAACATTCATTTTTAGTATTAAGTTGTACTTGGATAATTTTGATTTTTGTTATAAAGTTAGTGTTATTGTTAAATGTGCATGTGTAGTTTAATAGATGTTGAGTAGTATTTTATGGATTTGTAATGTAATGTGATTTTTATTTTTGCATTTTAATTGTAATTGTTTTGTTTTGTATTGTGGTTGTGTTAGGAAATATTGTGCTTGTTTAATATGTTTTATATACTTATTTCAAAATTTCATTGCCCAGAAATTCCTCTAATGATTTATATGTGTAGAAAGCTCCTAATATTACAGACCAGGTGAAGTAGAAACGTTGAGAAGGCCTGCAAAAATTTCAGAATGATGAAAATGCCTAATATACTGAGGTATGATTTATATTTAGAGTTTTTCTTTCCACCTGTATTATTTTATATTAAAAAAATTAAGTTTGGGGGAGGGAAGAAAAAGATTAACTATTAAATGTCCTCAATTTCAATATTTTCAAAAAAAATTTATATGATTTTATGTAGTGAATTTAATTCAAGTAACTATATTTTTGTAACTATTTAAATATTATAGTAGATTTAAAGAAATATTTTTGTAATGAAAATTAATTTTGTAACTTAAGCTATTTAGTATAAAAGAATAAGATTATAGTTAACTATTTAAAGTAAAGGAAACTATATTTTGAAGTATTAAGAATCTGGAAATTCATTTAAGAAGAAAAGTTTGGGGCATAATGATGTAAAAATTATGAAATATTTATAAGGTAAAGGAATGCTTTGAGTTTTAAATTTAGGGAATGAAAAGTGAAGTTCAAAATTATTAAAGATTATCCAGATATAGTAATCCTCACTTGAAAAAGGAAAAAGAAAGGATTGAAAATAATCCTTGAAAAGAAAAGAAAAATATATAGGATTGAAACCAATCCAAATGAAAAAAAGAAAAGAAAGAAAGAAAAAATTATGGAAGTGAGGAAAAGCATGAGGATATGCCTAATCAAAATTGGCTTCACTGGACCTACTTAAAGGGAAAACCTAAATACATTCCTGAACTTATATTTATGGAATAGATCTTTTACTACTATAGTTTTCATGAAGTTCCTATCTTTTGAATATTCTAAGTGACTTAACATTGCAACATATAGTCATTCTTGAAATGAATAGAAGACTAGAACCCTTAAACTTGATGACTAGATATTCTTGTGGCTACAGAGTTAATTCAATTACTTAAATTTTTCTGAAAATCTCACTATGATATTTATTTAAATCAAACTTATCGTATTTCTGAATTAAAACTTTACTACATTAGATCATAACTTTTATATAGCACAAAAATTACTTGAGGACAAGTAATAGTTAAGTTTGGGGGATTTTGACCAGAGGAAAATATGTTAAAATTTTTATACCTATTTTATACTATTTTTGATGATATTGCACTTTAAGGAAATGTATTTTTGATGTTTTGTTGCAGGAATGATGAACTAGGGTCATCGAAGCAAAAAGATGCAAAAGGAGAAAATTTGGAGCAAAAAGGGCCAAAATGTGCAGAATTGAACTAGGGCGCTAACAGCGCCATCGACCCCGCCGACGGCGAGATTTTCCCGAGACGCCAAAATTAATTCATTAGAAAGGTCTGCCGACGGCGCCCTCAAAGCCTCCGACAGCGAGCTCGGCGATTATGCCCAATCAGGCTTTGGATAAGGCCAAATTTTGAAGGGATGCTTAGGCAACTCTTGGGAAAGCTCATCCACAACTTTAAAAGAATGTTTTGGCTGAAAATTGAGGAAGGAGGAAGTTTGAGAGAGAGAGTTCCTGGAGGTTAGAAAGGTGCTAATTGTGTGTAAAAATTGTGAGGAATTCTTCGAGAGATTGTAAGAGTGGAGGGAAAGTGAGAGATTTCTTCCTCCTTGCTGCTTCGAAGAGGAATTCTGTGTGTTGTAGAGAAAGGAAGAGATTTAGAGGAACTTCGAGGAGTGTTCTTAGGGATAAATTAGAGATAAGTTATTTACTTGTTGTAGTTTGTATGAATTTGATTTTATATATCAATTCCGAGTTTTATTGTGTTTTCCCCATGAGATCTGAGTAGTTTTCTCTATCATTCTCCTTGTCTTGAGATTTGTGAAATGGTAATTTGAATTGGTGAAGCAATGAAAATGCTTAAGAAATTGTGATGATCTTTTCACTTTGATCTTAATTTACTTTCAACCTGACCAATTGATTTGTTAAAATATGTTGAGTTTTACAACTAAAATGAGGATTACATCCAAGATTCAGGTAGGTCAAAGCCCTTAGAAGTTAGGTGCAAGTAAATAAAAAAAAAATATTATTGGGCGTAGAATTGGAGATTTTAGAGTGACAGACTAATATCTCCAATTCAAATAGGGAAATAAAATTATCGGGCTTAGAATTGGAGATTTTAGAGTGATAGACTAAAATCCCCAATTCAATCCATTATCGGGCGTAGAATTGGAGATTTTAGAGTGACAGACTAAAATCCTCAATTCGGTCCCATTTGGGTGCTGAAGTGTAGATGTTAGCCCTCAGGCGAGGGGAACATGGGAGCTCCGAAGTGAGATCCGGGGTGCTGAAGTGTAGATGTTAGCCCTCAGGCGAGGAGAACGTGGGAGCTCCGAAGTGAGAGTCTCCTAGCCTAGCCGCAGATTCAGTAAACAAGCATAGGATTAGTCAATGTTCTTTATGCCTGAATCAAAGGGTAAATCGCAGATTCAGTAAACAAGTGTAGGATTAGTCAATGTTTTTTATGCCTGGACCAAAGGGTAAAGAATAGTCAGTAAACAAGCGTAGGATTAGTCAATGTTCTTTATGTCAGGACCAAAGGGTAAAGAATAGGTGCCTATTTGGCACAATATAATTTGAACCAATTCACTTTATCCATTCACTATAATTTCTTGACAGGGAGAAACTATTGGCACAATATAAATTGAACTAATTCATTTTATCCATTCACTATAATTTCTTGACAATAATATAAATTGAACTAATTCATTTTATCCATTCACTATAATTTCTTGACAAAGAGAAGGATGCTTTCTTATATATCATTTGGCACAATATAATTTGAACTGATTCACTTTATCCATTCACTATAATTTCTTGACAAGGTGTAGGATTAGTCAATGTTCTTTATGCTTGGACCAAAGGGTAAAGAATATTTAGCCGCAGAATCAGTAACCAAGCATAGGATTAGTCAATGTTCTTTATGCCTGGACCAAATGATTAGTCAATGTTTTTTATGCCCGGACCAAAGGGTAAAGAATAGGTATGCTCCTATTTGGCGCAATATAATTTGAACTGATTCACTTTATCCATTCACTATAATTTCTTGACAAGGAGAATGATTCTCAATGTTCTTTATGTCTGGACAAAAGGGTAAAGAATAGGTATGCTCCTATTTGGCAATGTTCTTTATGCCTGGACCCAAGGGTAAAGAATAGGTATGCTCCTATTTGACACAATATACATTTGAACTAATTCACTTATCCATTCACTATAATTTCTTGACAAGGAGAAGGATGATTTCTTATATATTGAATATCACAGTCCATTCACTATAATTTCTTGACAAGGAGAAAGATGCTTTCTTATATATTGAATATCACATTTAAACCTTAGTTAGTATCAGTCGTTATTTAATAGTTATTAAAATTGCATATTTATTACAATTACCTATTAGTGACAGATAAGCAAATTGAACTTCGTTGTTGTGGTTAAGGTATTACTTTTTCTAAAATCTTAGTTTGTAAATATAATCCTACTCTCTCTGGGATCAATATCTAGGACTTATTAGAGCCTTATATTACTTGAGTGATACGTATACTTGCGTTGATAAGTGTGACTTTACAATTATCGAATATTTATTACGTCCATATTTATCTTATATTTTTAAGCATATATAAAGTCGCGGTCAGGCGCTTAGGCACCAAAACACTTTTGCACCATTTTCACATTTTTGCTCTAAATTTGATCCTTTTTCACTCCTTTTAGCGTTTTTCACCTTTTTACTTATACTTGAAAGAAAAACACACAAATACCTTCCATTAAAGCGTAATATCTCAAAAAATTGGTAATAAAATGTGTCTAAAAAACACTATATATTTTAGGTGTATCACTTTTACACATTTTGTAAAGATATTTAAATCCACATTGCATCTTTACTATTTGCTTATGTGTTTTCAAACTTTTTTTTTAGCAAACAAGAAATTTTATTAAGCTCAAACAGAAGTTACAACAATAAGGTGTGGGGATTTAACTAAACCCCCCTGAAGCAAAAGACTAAGAGAGGGGGTAGGTGAGGAGGAAACAAGAAAATTTTGGGATTCACCTCCCCTTCTAGCCAAGAAATTAGCAAATCCATTACCTTCTCTATATATAAAGTTAAAGGTGACTCTTATCTCCTTGCTTAGGTTATTGATCTGTTTAGTGCACTAGAGTATGTGCCAAGGGGGAATTTATCTCTATGTTACATAATCCAAAAGAGTAGATGAGTCCACTTCAATCTGCAATACTTTCCATTTATTGATAATTGCAAGTTTGATAGCCCAAAACATTTCCACAACTTCAGTTTCCTGTGCATCCACTGTTGTAATTAGGGACTGATAGAACAGTAAGCATCTACCATGATGATCTATAAACACTCCCCAATCCTAGCCCATGGCAAGAAAAACTTCCATCAGTGTTTACTTTGATAGTAGGGAAAAGAGGTTTGTCCCACTAAACTTTGACCACACATAATTTTTTTGGGCCAGCTGCTATATTAGTATTCAAGATGTTGGAGAACTTCTTTAAAAGAATAAATATTTTGATAAAATCTAAAAATTTGGCAGCCACATTGCCTGCTGTGCTAGATTTGTCTTCAAACTATATTTGGTTTCTAGCAGCCCAGATAAACCAAGCAACAATAAAAGGAATTGGACCCATTTTAGTGCTCAACCATCCACTCCAACATTCAAGAAGGTTATGCCATTCCAACTGCATTGTATTAACCTATATATGATGTATCAGAGAGTTCTAGACTTTTTGGGAGAAGCTACAGCCAAAGAAAATATGGCCTATTGATTCCACATCAGCCTTGCACAAGTGGCACATAGAATGCCCCTTCAAACCCTTAAGCTTCAGGATATCATCAGTTGGGAGCAGTTTATGGAAAATTCTCCAACAAAAGAAAGACATAGATGGAGTAAGATATTTATTCCAAAGGGATTCCCCCCTTGGTACGGTCTCCCAGTGATAAAGTTTAGAATACAAAGTTTTGGTGAGGCTTTGAGTGGATTTAACATCAATCACTAGCTTGTTTTTTTGAGCTCTATCAAAGGGCAGTTTGGAAATCATCTCAGTTGAATGTTGGTCCAAAAAAGACAGTAGAAGGTCAGCAGACAAAAAATTCCCATCCCAGTAATCCTCCACCAAGTGTTCAGTGTCACAGCCCCCTGAAAGTGGTTTAAGGAAGTGATCTGGACACCATCTGTCCAGCCAAAAATTGAGCTTCCCTTGTCCATAGTCCCAAAGGAACAGGTTTTCTGCATATTTTTTTGACTTTTTGAAGATTGACATAGATTCTGAAGTCACCAACCCTTCTTTTAACCAGATTAGGATGTGAGGATTTGTAGTATTTTGCCCACATAAACTTGGACCATAGTGTATTTTACTATCTAAATTTCAGCCACAGTTTACATAGGCTTAGGTGTTGAAGCTGCTGAAGACCTTTAAATCCCAAACCTATTGCCATAGTTGTTTTGGCAAGTTATTGCCAACTTGCCCAATGTAGTTGTTTCCTCTGGCCAGCCCATAGAAATTTGTCCAACCAATTATTTCCAGTAACAGTTGAGTACTTTTCTTCATTGCTGCCATTTGTGGGATATAAGATGGGAAGGTGATGATGATACATCTCAGTAATGTAATAAATCCACCATTAGAAAGGAAGGAGTTTGTCTAGTCATGTAATTGGGAGTTTGTTTTGCTAACCACCTCATCAAAATAAGTAAGTTTAGTTCTACCTTTAAGAAGACGAACACCGAGGTATTTGAATGGAGTTGACATGGTGGAGAAGCCAGGGAGGTTGATAACCAATTTTTTGGTGGAGAGAGATGTCCTTTTACTAAAGAGAACCTACCATTTTTCTTCGTTAAACATCAGCCCAGATACATGGTGAAATTCCTGCAAGCAATTGTATAATAGGTTAGTAGCTACTTTACTAGCTCTAGAGAAAATAATTATATCATCAGCAAAGTTTAGGCAACTTCTGTCCAAAGTGGATTTATGATGATATTTGGCATATTGCTTTCTTTTAGAAAATCTATCCAGCAATCTAGATATATAATCTAAGGCATGGATAAAGTTGGTAGGGGATAGAAGGTCTCCTTGTTTGAGTCCCCTGTAGGCAGTAAAAAACCCATGAACATGGCCATTAGTAAAAACTAAATGCACATTTCCCATCATCCACCATTTGATGATAAGGCATGAGGCACTGGAGAATGCCCTGACCTCCAAGGAAGACAATACAAACTCCCAATTTATCAAGTCATATGTCTTCTTTAAGTCAAGTTTATAAATCAGATTGCCCCCCCTACTGGGTTTATCTAAATCATTTAATAATTCTTGAGTTAGGAGTACATTGTCTCTAATATACCTCCCTTTCACAAAAGCGGCTTGCTTTGGACTGATCAGGTGTTGCGGGTGGGGTTGACGTCTTCTCACCAATATCTTACTAATGATTTTAGAGACTACATTAGTTCTGAAATTATTTCACTGATCTCTTGAAGAGGACTTGGGTACCAACACAATGGTGCTAACACATAAGTACTTTGGTAGCTCTTGACCCTGAAAGAAACTTTGAATAGCCAATACCATGTCCTCCATGTTTACCTCCCAAGATTTCTTATAGAAATCAAAGGTGAAACCATCAGGACTTGCAGCTCTAGCACTATCTATGGTAAAAAGGGTCTATCAGATTTCCTCCTCAGTAGGAGTTTCAGCCAAGTTAAGGTTTTGAGTGAATTCCTTATCATTTCTGAAAATTTCAGGATTCAATTAAGGTCTAAGTTGATCAGAGCTCTGCATGAATCTTTTGCAGTAATCCACAACACTTTTCTACAATATCCTTAGAGTTCTTGATCCAACTGGCTTGGTCATCCTTTATAGAGGGAATTGTATTACATTTTCTTCTATACTTGATGCAGGCATGGTAGTACTTTGTATTCCTATCTCCATCCATGAACTTGTTTGTTGAAGCCTTTTGTTTCAAATATTCCTCTTGTCATGCCATAGCAGTAAGGAGCTTCTCATTAGCTTCTTAAAGAAGAACTTCATCAGCAAGACCATTAGTAGTGGAGACTCAATAGCCACCAGGGCTCTTTCAACTTGCTCAACTCCAGCCAAAACATTTCCAAATGTATTCCAATTCCATTGGTTAAGGACCTTCCCAACTTTTTTTTGTAGATACCATAATCTAATCAAGGGGTTGTGATGATCAATGTCTCTCCAATGAGCTGAAATAGTAGATATGAAGTCCTTATGGGTAGACCACATATTTAAATATCAGAAAGGAGCCTTCCCTTGATTTTGAGCTATAGAAATTGTAATAAGGAGTGGTCTGTGGTCAGATCCAGCAAGGTTGAGGTGGGTGAATATTGTATTAATGAAGTTCTGCATCCAATTATCAATAACAAAAAATCTGTCTAGCCTCTCCCATAGTTTCCCCTTCTCCAGGTGAAGCAGGACCAGTATAGCCCAGATCAAACAAACCTTGAATATTGTCATTGAAAGTATTCATTGTGGAGTAATTAGAGGGTCTGTCTCCTTTCTTTTCAAAGGGGAGGCCAGATAGTTAAAGTCTCCCCTCATCAGCCATCTTTCAGCATCATGTTGACTTTTAATGTTGAGTTCATCCCATAGCTCTTGTCTAGTTATTTTAGTGCACCCAGCATAAACTATGGTAGCCATACCAACATGACCTGCCAAATTGAAAGAAAAATGAAGGAATTTTGGGTGATCTTATAGAATGGAACAACTCAGGTCCAACCTACAAAATAACCAAATCTTATTATTAAGGTTTTGAAATAATCCAAAACCAGGGAAGAGTTTAAGAAACTTTTGAGAATTTTGATGAGCCAAAGGCTCTAATATGACAATACACCATAATTTGTGTTTTCTTTTTAAATGTTGTAGGCTTTTTAGAGAAAGGGTTTGGGCAATGACCCTTATATTCTAGCAGAGTAAGTTAATCATGATGAAAGNCCAAATCTTATTATTAAGGTTTTGAAATAATCCAAAACCAGGGAAGAGTTTAAGAAACTTTTGAGAATTTTGGTGAGCCAAAGGCTCTAATATGGCAATACACCATAATTTGTGTTTTCTTTTTAAATGTTGTAGCCTTTTTTAGAGAAAGGGGTTTGGCAATGACCCTTATATTCTAGCAGAGTAAGTTAATCATGATGAAATGACTTTGCTCTCCCTCAGTAAGCCTAATGAGAGACTCCCCTTTAGTTGAGTATGAGCTTCCAGCCTATAAGTACTATATTGTCCAACAAAGTATGTACCTTTGTCAGTTAAATGAAAAGATCATCTACATGCCCCTCTGATAGATGGTCTACCAAACCATCATGATAGAAGAATGAGGTTATAAAAAAGAAGTAAGNCTAATGAGAGACTCCCCTTTAGTTGAGTATGAGCTTCCAGCCTATAAGTACTATATTGTCCAACAAAGTATGCACCTTTGTCAGTTCAATGAAAAGATCATCTACATGCCCCTCTGATAGATGGTCTATCAAACCATCATGATAGAAGAATGAGGTTAGAAAAAAGAAGTAAAGAATTTATATGGACCTGTCTTATGCCTAAACTCAACATGTCTCCTGTAAATCCTTATGTCTGAATGAGAACTAGGGTGTAGAGGACTAGGTTGCTCCTACTACCACATAAGAAATATTAAAGTCTAATCACAATGAGAAGACCAAGGATTCGCTTTCCCTCAATTCTCACAATCCTAATAAAATTAAAGCAAACACAAACCTAAGCATTAACAGATAAATACAAATAACCCACACAATAACAAACAACAATTACAAACATAAATACAAACTTGGGTTTTCTCCCAAGAAGTGTTTAGATTAACTTCTTTAGCCCGACAAATTCAGATATTTACTTAGGTTGACCCAACATTAAAATCTCTTTTATCATTGTTCTATCTCCTTCTAGGTAGAGTTTAAGTCTCTGTCCGTTCACTTTAAATACTTGATAACTTTCAAGCTCTTTAATATCAATTGCACCGAAAGGATAAACTCTTACTATAATAAATGGTCTTGATCACCTGGATTTAAATTTTCTAGAAAATAATTTCAATTGTGTATTATACAATAAAACCTCCTATCCAGGCTCAAAATCTTTCCTAAGTATCTTTTGATCTTGCTACTTTTTCACTTTCTCTTTATAAATTCTTGCATTTTCATAAGAGTCTTGTCNCATGTCTCCTGTAAATCCTTATGTCTGAATGAGAACTAGGGTGTAGAGGACTAGGTTGCTCCTACTACCACAAAAGAGATATTAAAGTCTAATCACAATGAGAAGACCAAGGATTTGCTTTCCCTCAATTCTCACAATCCTAATAAAATCAAAGCAAACACAAACCTAAGCATTAACAGATAAATACAAATAACCCACACAATAGCAAACAACAATTACAAACATAAATACAAACTTGGGTTTTCTCCCAAGAAGTGTTTAGATTAACGTCTTTAGCCCGACAAATCCAGATATTTACTTAATTTGACCCAACATTAAAATCTCTTTTATCATTGTTCTATCTCCTTCTAGGTAGGGTTTAAGTCTCTGTCCATTCACTTTAAATACTTTATAACTCTCAAGGTCTTTAATATCAACTGCACCGAAAGGATAAACTCTTACTATAATAAATGGTCTTGATCACCTGGATTTAAATTTTCTAGAAAATAATTTCAATCGTGTATTATACAATAAAACCTCCTATCTAGGCTCAAAATCTTTCCTAAGTATCTTTTAATCTTGCTACTTTTTCACTTTCTCTTTATAAATTCTTGCATTTTCATAAGATTCTTGTTTAATTTCATTGAGTTCATTTAACTATAGTAATCTTTTCTCTCCAGTTTCTTTAATATTGTAATTGAACACTTTAACAACTCAATAAGCTTTATATTCTAATTCCATAGGTAAGTGACAAGCTTTGCCGAATACGAGCCTATATAGAGACATTCTTATGGGTGTTTTATAAGCGATCCTATAAGCCAAAGGCTAATTTTTTCTATTAGGATTGATAGTTTTTTTTCTAAAATCCTTTTAATTTCTTTGTTAGATACTTTTGTTAAACTACTTGTTTAAGGATGACTTGTTGTGGCAATCCTATGTTTAATTCTATATTTTGTAACTAATATCTCAATCTTTCTATTGTTAAAGTGGCTCCCCCATCACTAATGATTACTCTAGGCATTCCAAATCTATTAAAGATTTTCTTTTTAAAAATTTCACTACACTTTGAGCATCATNAAGCTTTGCCGAATACGAGCCTATATAGAGACATTCTTATGGGTGTTTTATAAGCGATCCTATAAGCCAAAGACTAATTTTTTCTATTAGGATTGATAGTTTTTTTCTAAAATCCTTTTAATTTCTTTGTTAGATACTTTTGTTAAACTACTTGTTTAAGGTTGACTTGTTGTGGAAATCCAATGTTTAATTCTATATTTTGTAACTAATATCTCAATCTTTCTATTGTTAAAGTGGCTCCCCCCATCACTAATGATTACTCTAGGCATTCCAAATCTATTAAAGATATTCTTTTTAAAAATTTCACTACACTTTGAGCATCACAATTTGGAAGAACCACTGCCTTAATCTATTTTGAGACATAGTCCATAGCTATCAAAATATATAAATTCCTTAACAAAGGTACAAAGGGACCCATAATTTCTTAACCCCAAACATCAAAAATTTCAATCTCCAAAGTAAAATCAAGGGGAATTTCATTCAGCTTAGAAATAGTGCATACTATATGGTATCTATCACAAGTTTACTACATTCATTCACATATCTAAATCAAGTAGACCAATAAAATCAAGATAGTAAGATCTTAAAAGCAGTTTNCCAAAGTAAAATCAAGGGGAATTTCATTCAGCTTAGAAATAGTGCATACTATATGGTATCTATCACAAGTTTTACTACATTCATTCACATATCTAAATAAAGTAGACCAATAAAGTCAAGATAGTAAGATCTTAAAAGCAGTTCTATCAACTTCAAAATGTCCCCTAAATTCAGAATCATTACATTTTTTCATAATTTCAAGAGCTACTTTTACGAGTACACATCTCTTAATTACCTAATCCTTATATTTTTTATAAAGGTATGGACCATCCCAAAAGTAATTTATGGTGTTAGGATGAATTTCTTTCATTTATGGTATGTTATACCATAGGGCACAATATCACTAACTATGAAATTTACTATGTCAACATACCGCAAAATATATGATTCAGTAATAGCAAATAGTTGCGCATCGGAAAAATTTTCACTGATCTCAAATTCATAATCACATGAATTCCCTAATCCAGTCTTGATAAACGGTCCGCTGCTTGATTCTCAGTATATTTTCTATCCACTACTTCGATTTCAAATTCTTGCATCAAAAGGACCCATCTAGTCAATCTCGATTAGGCATCCTTTTTTGACATCACATATTGAATAGCAAAATGGTCAGTATGAATATTACATTTTATTCCAATCAAAGAGAGCCTAAATTTATCAAAAGAATGTACTATAATCAAAGGCTCTTTTTCAGTAGTGGTATAAATAATTTGAGTTTCATTAAGGGCTTTACTAGCATGGTATATAGCTTTAAACTCTTATCATGTCGTTGTCCTAATACTACCCCGATAGTATTGTCACTTGCATTGCACATTAACTCGAAAGGTTTCCCTCAATTAGGTGATACAATAAAAGGAGTCGTGATTTACTTCTTTTTCAGAGTATTAAAGGCATTTAGACATGTTGGCCTCACTTTTGTTCAGGTCTAGTCTTTCTTCCTTAGAAGCCTATGATCTAAACATAGAACTACCCTGTTGCATATCCTAGTGAACTAGTGATGGAACCCTACCCATTAAAAACTTTAAACACATTCTTACTCTTCTTGGAGTTCCATACATATGGTTTTAATCTCTAGCACTTAGAAGGTTGAAACCAACATGGGAGAGCTCAAGGGGAGTCCCCATAGGATTGTCAAGCGTTAGGGTTAACCCTAAGTGGCTTGCTCTTAGTAAGGCTTACTCAAATACTTGAAACTATCACAAAACTTAAAATCACTTACACTTAATTTGGATTCCCACTTCTTTGGAAACTCATGCGGTGGTCCCCAAGACCTTAGCCTTTGGCTAGAGTGGCNTCTAAACATAGAACTACCCTGTTGCATATCCTAGTGAACTAGTGATGGAACCCTACCCATTAAAAACTTTAATCACATTCTTACTCTTCTTGGAGTTCCATACATATGGTTTTAACCTCTAGCACTTAGAAGGTTGAAACCAACATGGGAGAGCTCAAGGGGAGTCCCCAAAGGATTGTCAAGCGTTAGGGTTAACCCTAAGTGGCTTGCTCTAAGTAAGGCTTACACAAATACTTGAAACTATCACAAAACTTAAAATCAATTACACTAAATTTGGATTCTCACTTCTTTTGAAACTCATGCGGTGGTCCCCAAGCCCTTAGCCTTTGGCTAGAGTGGTTAGGACCAACACATGGAGGATCCAAAATAGGTTCCCATTGGTCTCATAGCACAAGGAGGGTGATTTCATGATTATCATATCCAATTACCTCCAATTCCACCTAAATATCCTACTTAGCCTCCAACCTCCAAAGTTCCACAAAATTACCAAAATACCCCTGAAACCTTAAAATTCTTAAAATTATCCAAATTCTTAAATTTCCACCAAAAACCATGTTGAACCACTCCAAATGATCCAAACTGCCTAAATTCATCCTAAAATGCCAAAAATTATCAAAATACCCCTACTCTTTCAAAAATTACCAAAATGCCCCAATGCCCAAATTTTGCGAAAACCCACAATTTCACTCAAATTTTCATCAAAACCTATTATAGCCATCCAGTTTTCTCAATTGCACCCAAAATTGCCCAAATCTACCAAAGTTGGCCAAAATTCCAAAATTACCCCTGTGTTCTCAAAATTCCCAAATCACCCTTAATTTCTATCAAATTCATCTCAAATTTCTCCAATTTCAAATCCACACTAATTTTCATCAGNAATTCTTAAAATTATCCAAATTCTTAAATTTCCACCAAAAACCATGTTGAACCACTCCAAATGATCCAAACTACCCAAATTCATCCTAAAGTGCCAAAATTATCAAAATACCCCTACTCTTTCAAAAATTACCAAAATGCCCCAATGCCCAAATTTTGCGAAAACCCACAATTTCACTCAAATTTTCATCAAAACCTATTATAGCCATCCAGTTTTCTCAATTGCACCCAAAATTCCCCAAATCTACCAAAGTTGGCCAAAATTCCCAAATTACCCCTATGTTCTCAAAATTCCCAAATCACTCTTAATTTCCATCAAATTCATCTCAAATTTCTCCAATTTCAAATCCACACTAATTTTCATCAAGCCTGAGACCAATTGAGATCAAATCCAAAACCAATATAATTGGCCCATGGTTAATTTCAAAATCAAATCCATCATGTATATTTTAAAAACTCATACCCATTTCCATCTCTAAAAGCCTATGACATTAATTTTAGAAAAACNCCAATTGAGATCAAATCCAAAACCAATATAATTGGCCCATGGTTAATTTCAAAATCAAATCCATCATGTATACTTTAAAAACTCATACCCATTTCCATCTCTAAAAGCCTATGACATTAATTTTAGAAAGCCCAATTTAAACCAACATGACAAAATACCTTCTTCATCATCTCGTGTTAATCAAAATCATTTTATCATGGCATCATACCAAGCATATCATACATTTACATGAAATTTTATCCAAATAGGGCATGTTGACTTTTTAAAATTTTAATTCATAAAATCTTAATTTCCTTTTGCATGGAACGCCCTCATAACCTCATACATGGCATGACATGCCTCATGAAGTCTTCCATGGACATCATGAGGTCAAACTTACCAAATTTGGCAATTGGAGGTGACTCTTCCCTTTTCCTGCTTCACTTGGATTTGTCTCTTTCATGAAACTTCATGCCCAAATCAGCTACCAAAACTCACCTAAACCTTCTTGGGGGTCAAGACATCAACCCTTACCACCATAGAACCAAACTTAGCCACTTGACCAAGGGGTTAAACCCAACCTAAGCCAATTTGCCAAAAAAATCCCATTTTCCCCTTGGAACCAAATTAAGCTGACCACTCAACCTCCCTGAACTTAAAGGTGACCTTGCCTTAGCCGGCCAGCCACCCCATCCACCGAAAAATGGAAAAATTGAGAGGCCTCAATTGGGGAAAACTCAAATTGAACTTATCAGAGCTGGCTCACTGCCATTGGTCATAAAAGCCCTTCTTCCCTCCACCTAAGCGACCCCTTGACCACCATGGCTTGCCCTGATGGTAGCCATGGCACCCACTATAAAATTAGTTCCTCTTTTAACCTAAGAAGAAGATGATAATTTGTTGAGCAAAATCCCCCCAATTCACTTCCAAAGCTTCCCGTAGTGACCCAAAGCTTAGGCCCAATCTCCTCAGCCATCTATCTCCACCACCCAAGTTCAATTTAACCACTAAAATCTAGGGCAATTTTTGACTTTGGAACAAACCACCTCCAAACTTAAAATTGAGCTGCCCAAAAGCATCCCCATACTCCCAAACATCATTCCCTATCAAAAGCCTCATCATCCCAAACACTCTAATCTAGTCCAAGACCAAGCTTGTGCCACCATTTATTCTAGTTCATACCTAGGGTTGTTCCCAAATCAAACTGACATTTGGAGGAGCTTCATGGAGTTGAGACAAACGTTTCTAACCATCCCAATTGAGGCGTCACCTCTTGGGCTGAGGTATACACCATTTCCCCCAAATTCAAGCTTGGTTTGGGATTTTTTGAAGTAAATCTTAATTTCATGCATAATTAACAAGATAGATTGGTTTGTATTATCTATATAAAGCTATCGGAACAAACCCCATGTGATTTCGTTAAGAAACAAGTGAGATATTAGGTCTAGAAGTTGGACGGCTCTTGGGACGAGTCTATCGGGGATGATGAATGGATGTCATCCATTTGCATGTGTATTAAACATATGACTCGGATGGTGTTGGACGAAGGAATGGAGCACGAAAGAGGAGCTACACGGTAACTGAAGCGAATGACAGCGTCAAATCTGAGTGTGGTGTGTGGCTTTTCAAAGACTCTTATGTTGACACGGTGCCGACATGGATAAGTTGATAATTAGGGGTATTCTTGACCTAAATTATTTACATAACTTTATAAATTCATAACTTAGNTATCATGGCATCATACCAAGCATATCATACATTTACATGAAATTTTATCCAAATAGGGCATGTTGACTTTTTTTTATTTTAATTCATAAAATCTTAATTTCCTTTTGCATGGAATGCCCTCATAACCTCATACATGGCATGACATCCCTCATGGAGTCTTCCATGGACATCATGTGGTCAAACTTACCAAATTTAGCAAGTGGAGGTGACTCTTCCCTTTTCCTGCTTCACTTGGATTTGTCTCTTTCATGAAACTTCATGCCCAAATCAGCCACCAAAACTCACCTAAACCTTCTTGGGGGTCAAGACATCAACCCTAACCACCATAGGACCAAACTTAGCCACTTGACCAAGGGGTTAAACCCAACCTAAGCCAATTTTCCAAAAAAATCCCATTTTCCCCTTGGAACCAAATTAAGTTGACCACTCAACCTCCCCAAACTTAAAGGTGACCTTGCCTTAGCCGGCCAGCCACCCCATCCACCGAAAAATGGCAAAATTGAGAGGCCCCAATTGGGGAAAACTCAAATTGAACTTATCAGAGCTGGCTCACTGCCATTGGTCATAAGAGCCCTTCTTCCCTCCACCTAAGCGACCCCTTGATCACCATGGCTTGCCCTGATGGTAGCCATGGCACCCTCTATAAAATTAGTTCCTCTTTTGACCTAAGAAGAAGATGAAAATTTGTTGAGCAAAATTCCCCCAATTCACTTCTAAAGCTTCCCGTAGTGACCCTAAGCTTAGGCCCAATCTCCTCAGCCATCTATCTTCACCACCCAAGTCCAATTTATCCACTAAAATCTAGGGCAATTTTTGACTTTGGGACAAACCACCTCCAAACTTCAAATTGAGCTGCCCAAAAGCTTCCCTATACTCCCAAACATCATTCAATATCAAAAGCCTCATCATCCCGAGCACTCTAATCTAGTCCAAGACCAAGCTTGTGCCACCATTTATTCTAGTTCATACCTAGGGTTGTTCCCAAATCAAACTGACATTTGGAGGAGCTTCATGGAGTTGAGACAAACGTTTCTAACCATCCCAATTGAGGCGTCACCTCTTGGGCTAAGGTATACACCATTTCCCCCAAATTTGAGCTCGGTTTGGGCTTTTGTGAAGTAGATCTTAATTTCATGCTTAATTAACAAGATAGATTGGTTTGTATTGTCTATATAAAGCTATCAGAACAAACCCCATGTGATTTCGTTAAGAAACAAGTGAGATTTTAGGTCTAGAAGTTGGACGGCTCTTGGGTCGAGTCTATCGGGGATGATGAATGGATGTCATCCATTTGCATGTGTATTAAACATACGACTCGGATGGTGTTGGACGAAGGAATGGAGCACAAAAGAGGAGCTACATGGTAACTGAAGCGAATGACAGCGTCAAATCTGAGTGTGGTGTGTGGCTTTTCAAAGACTCTCATGTTGACACGGTGCCGACATGGATAAGTAGATAATTAGGGGTATTCTTGACTTAAATTATTTACATAACTTTATAAATTCATAACTTACTGTAGAAAAATGCTAAAAATAAAAGAAAAATACCCTACACTCAGTGAACAAAGAGGAATAATGTGGACTAAAAAACAAAAATATTTTCTTAATATTTATTTTAAAATTAATTAAATATTCTAAAACTTGTTTAAATTATAAGTAATTTAATATTAATAAAAAATATATGAAATTTGGAGGGTCATTCCTCACATGTCTAGGGTTGTTCTTCGATTTTTTTCAAAGTCATAGGACACCTCTAACACTGGAAACCCTAATTTTTCAAAGTAAATTACCCTTATTTTACCGAAAATAATTTTTAAAAATCAAATATAAATCATAAAATTACAAAATTGGTTTGGTAGGTTCATTGTGGTTAGAGGAACTTAGAAAAAATAAAAATCCAATTTCAACAATTTTAAAAATATTTTTCTTTTTTAAAATTAAGAAAAATACAAAAAATAAGAAAAGTGCAAAATAGCTAAAAAAGATCACCAAAATAATTAAAATCGAATAAAATGACCTTAAGAGGTCATTGTAAAAATTTTAAGGCCATAAAAAAATATTTTTAATGCATAAATGTATTTTCTAAGTAAATATGTTTTTTTGCTTAAGATAATTATAGAAATTAAAAAAAAATCATAAAATTACAAAAATTAGTTTGGAGAGTTCCTTAAGACCAGAGCTATCTAAGAAAAATAAAAATGAAGTCAAAATAAAAATTTTATTTTTAGAATATTTTCTTAATTATTTATTCATTAAAAATGTGAAAAAATCATAAAATGGCCAAAACATGTCAAAATATCATAAATCATTTCCTAATTGAAGAATAAAACTTTAAAGCTTTTCCATAAATTTTTGAGATTATAAAAATGTATTTTTCTATATTTTTTATTAAAAAATTATGAAAAATCAAATAAAAATTTAAAAAATATGAAATTAATTTTTCTAGGTTCTCCGAAGTTAGAGAGATTGAAGAAAAATATAAAATGCAATTTTCAAAATAAAACATATTTTATTTATTTATTTATTCATTAAAACCAACCNAAAACATGTCAAAATATCATAAATCATTTCCTAATTGAAGAATAAAACTTTAAAGCTTTTCCATAAATTTTTTAGATTATAAAAATGTATTTTTCTTTATTTTTTTCTTAAAAAATTATGAAAAATCAAATAAAAATTAAAAAAATATGAAATTAATTTTTCTAGGTTCTCCGAAGTTAGAGAGATTGAACAAAAATATAAAATGCAATTTTCAAAATAAAACATATTTTATTTATTTATTCATTCATTAAAACCAACAAAAAACTTATAATAATTAAAATATAATTTAAAAAATCTTGTAAATTGAATTGAGTGGTTGTCTAACCTAAGTGAAACTCANTATAATAATTAAAATATAATTTAAAAAATCTTGTAAATTGAATTGAGTGGTTGTCTAACCTAAGTGAAACTCGAATAATTTTCTTAAGGATAGGGGATGTGTTTTAATTAAGCAAATGAATTAGTTTTTTTAAATCCTTATTTTTGAACTAAAATAATTCCATAAAATAAAATAAAACACAGAAAAATACAAAGCCTTTCTAGTGTCTTAATTAATACATGTGTAGTAATCCAACAAAGTTCAAAAGTTATTTGAAACAACTTGAAAGAGTTATGAGGTAAAGAGCCCTAGGGGTAAAATGGTAATTATGGAATTTTGAGCCTTACTTAAAATTTTAGATCAAGCTGATGGGTATAAGGGTAATATTGATCATAATTGGTCCCTTAGGATGATTGAAACATAAAGGGATAAGAGGTAGAAACCAATCTACATTATATTCTATAAGAGGGTAAATTGGTAATTAATTAAAATTTTATAATTTGGAAGATAAATACATTGGGTGATTCTAATATGAGGGGGCATGAGATAACAAGACAATACTTACCTAGTTTGAAGCCCCAGATCAAGGGTTAGGTCTAANGAAACAACTTGAAAGAGTTATGAGGTAAAGAGCCCTAGGGGTAAAATGGTAATTATGGAATTTTGAGCCTTAATTAAAATTTTAGATCAAACCGATGGATATTGATCATAATTGGTCCCTTATGATGATTGAAACATAGAGGGATAAGAGGTAGAAACCAATCTACATTATATTCTATAAGAGGGTAAATTGGTAATTAATTAAAATTTTATAATTTGGAAGATAAATACATTGGGTGATTCTAATATGAGGGGGCATGAGATAACAAGACAATAATTACCTAGTTTGAAGCCCCAGATCAAGGGTTAGGTCTACTTCAATTGTTCAATAAGAATCAAATCCATTTCACTTAACTTTTAAAAATTACCAATATACCCATAACAGATTTAAATGCTTGGTAGTAAGCTAGGATTGATCTAAAGTTATAAAGGGATTAGAAAAGAAAGAAAATAACTCATCTTAAATACTACCAGCTCACTTAAATGATTGGGCTTACCCTTGGAGTGACCACCCATTCAAAACCCTAAAACATAAAAAGACAGGCAACCCCTGACCTACTCATGGGTTAATTAAGATATATACTGAGCACAACTTAAAGACAGTAATTTAACTTGGATGATTCAATTAATAGTCTAGCAAGACCAGAATGAACTTAAAGTGATCTAGGAGACCCTAAGCATATTTAGAATTATCCTCTGGACATTCTTGGAAGATTTTAGATACTTTAGAGGACCTCTGATTCTGCCACGATTTGCTAAAGAAAATTGTCTTCGAAGTGTAACAATAATTAAATTAACATAAAATTTCTAAAGACCCTCCAACTTTTGGCTTGGGACCCGATAACTTACAAATTAATAGAAATACCCCGACACTACCTATCCTATATTAATGACCCAATGCTCAAGGGTATGGGCTTTGGATAAAATTTCTAACTCTTTTAAGCAACTGGGGATATTTGGTATGACCACTTATGGATCATCAGACTGATGTAAGTCTGAGGTTTAGGTCTTAAGGATGATGACAACATTGCTTATGTGTGTTACACAAGGGATACAAAGTGGGATTTTATAATAGTATCTCCTACCCCAAGGAGCATTCAAGAAAGAGAATATGACAGATGATACTATTCACCAAAACTTGGTATGAATTTACCCCTTACACTCTTAGGTTGTCGGCATTTTCAATCTGATCAAGATCATCAACTCGTGCACATTCTAAAATTTTTAAATATATTTAAATATGATTTTCCCAAAATATCACCCCTTTTGACTGCTAAACAAAGTATTATATGCATGAAAAGGTAAAAGTGTTTTAAATAAAAATTTATGAAAGTCTACAAGTTAATCATCTTAGTTAGGCTAAAGAATGCTATCTTGAGATCTTTTGCTCGGTAGATTTGATCCATGGTTGGAAGCACGCAACCCGGATCTGGGCCCCCACCTTTACCAATGTCTTACATTTAGCCTGATTTTTCATAAATGGCTAAGAGCTTTATTTTTCTCACTCGTATTTTCCTACTATTGGTTTTCCTCGTATTGGGATTTTTGTGTTTTTCTTGCCTTCTTTTTCTTGCAATTTACTTAAAATTCATGCAACTATACCATGATTTATGATACTAACCATGCAACTGAAGCAGAGACCAAAATACGCTCATTTATATATTTACAAAAATTTTTACTACAACATTTTACNATTAATAGTCTAGCAAGACCAGAATGAACTTAAAGTGATCTAGGAGACCCTAAGCATATTTAGAATTATCCTTTGGACATACTTGGAAAATTTTAGATACTTTAGAGGACCTCTGATTCTGCCACGATTTCCTAAAGAAAAATGTCTTTGAAGTGTAACAATAATTAAATTTACATAAAATTTTTAAAGACCCTCCAACTTTTGGCTTGGGACCCGATAACTTACAAATTAATAGAAATACCCCGACACTACCTATCCTATATTAATGACCCAATGCTCAAGGGTATGGGCTTTGGATAAAATTTCTAACTCTTTTAAGCAACTGGGGATATTTGGTATGACCACTTATGGATCATCAGACTGGTGTAAGTCTGAGATTTAGGTCTTAAGGATGACGACAACATTGCTTATGTGTGTTAAATAAGGGATACATAGTGGGATTTTATAATAGTATCTCCTACCCCAAGGATCATTCAAGAAAGAGAATATGACAGATGATACTGTTCACCAACACTTTGTATGAATTTACCCCTTACACTCTTAGGTTGTCGACATTTTCAGTCTGATCAAGATCATCAACTCGTGCACAATCTAAAATTTTTAAATATATTTAAATATGATTTTCCCAAAACATCACCCCTTTTGACTGCTAAACAAAGTATTATATGCATGAAAAGGTAAAAGTGTTTTAAATAAAAATTTATGAAAGTCTACAAGTTAATCATCTTAGTTAGGCTAAAGAATGCTATCTTGAGATCTTTTGCTCGGTAGATTCAATCCATGGTTGGAAGCACGCAACCCGAATCTGGGCCCCCACCTTTACCAATGTCTTACATTTAGCCTGCTCTTTCATAAATGGCTAAGAGCTTTATTTTTCTCACTCGTATTTTCCTACTATTGGTTTTCCTCGTGTTGGGTTTTTTGTGCTTTTCTTGCCTTCTTTTTCTTGCAATTTACTTAAAATTCATGCAACTATACAATGATTTATGATACTAACCATGCAACGGAAGCAGAGACCAAATTACGCTCATTTATATATTTACAAAAATTTTTACTACAACATTTTATTGCTTCTTTACTTTTGCATTAATCTAAATAATTACAAGATCTTTAGGATAGAAAATAGTGGTCAATTTACCTCGGGTGGATCATTGCAAAATCCAAACACATACCTTTTAATTAATTTCATTAACAATAATTGAAANTTTTGCATTAATCTAAATAATTACAAGATCTTTAGGATAGAAAATAGTGGTCAATTTACCTCGGGTGGATCACTGCAAAACCCAAACACAAACCCTTTAATTAATTTCATTAACAATAATTGAACGAAAATCATAAGACATAAAATACTAAACATGAAGCAGCTATCACTATTGAGCTCGGGGCAAGCGAAAGCTGACGGAGGATGACAATCTACAATAGTAAAACTAATCTACACCAACTAAAATTTCCTTAAAATTAAACAACAAGCCATATAAATTTGAGGTAGCTCTTCTAGCATAACGTAAATCCTCAATTTATCTTTAGGTCTTTGCATAACCATGTTGTGTAATTTAAGCCCTAACTCACTTTAATCTCCGAGGTTGTCGTTTGTTATGACATAAACCCTCTTATCTTCCAGACTATTTGTAAGACCATATCATGCAAATGTAAGTCCTAAATAATAAAATCGGCAAGATGAAACATAAAATAAATATCTTTTCCAAAACATAAAGTCACACAATATGATAGTTTGGGAAGTCGTTGAGGTTCTCCTCATAATCTGTGACATCCCCTACTTTTATTCCTTTAGATTCCTAAAATAAAATGCTCCTATTTTGATATATTCCCCATTTGATTTTTCATGTCCAGCCTTGAAAGCCAAAACTTTGAGATTCTTGAAGACAAATATCTCTGATCTAAATCAATAATATATATATATATATAATCCAAAATAAGAATTTTCAAGAAAGGAACATTTTCGGTGACCGACAAGACATTCATGGTCGAAATTAAATTGAGCATCCTTTTCTAAGTGGTGGCATAAAGGGTTGATGATTTTNACTTTTATTCCTTTAGATTCCTAAAATAAAATGCTCCTATTTTGATATATTCCCCATTTGATTTTTCATGTCTAGCCTTGAAAGCCAAAACTTTGAGATTCTTGAAGACAAATATCTCTGATCTAAATCAATAGTTTTCTTAATTAACTTCGGTCATTTAAGATGTAATTAACTATAAGGGCTTGCCTTCATAGGGAGCTTTAGAACCCATGTAATATAAACTCTGTCTAATCTTTATATTAGATAGGGAACTTGTCGGTCAACATAAAAAGGTTTCACAGACCAAACGGATGTCATGAATTCTTTGGTTTATTTAATCGAGCACCACTATTTAGTAATACGTCTGTTCTTCGGGATAGGTATATTTCTCGTGGTGTTGTGCTAGTTTATTTAAACTATTATATGAATAAGATCTTGTTAGTCTCATTTCTCAAAATTANTTAATATATCACCAATAGAATTCATCTTGTCTTAGAAAACTTATAACCTCTCTCACAGTAGTAGTGAAGGCAATTTTTCAATAACTTGAATTTTTGCTTGGTCCACTTCCATGCCTTTTTTAAGTACTTCATGTCCTAACACAATACCTTCAGAAACCGTGAATTGTCACTTCTCCCAATGGAGAACAAGATTAGTCTCTTCACAACGTTTCAACATATTCATCAAATGACCCAAATAAGAGTCGAATGAAGAGAAAAACACTTAAAAGTCATCCATAAGAACTTCTAATCCCTTCTCAATTTGGTAGCAGAAAATAGACATCATACACCACTTAAATGTAGCAGGTGTGTTACATAACCCAAAGACATTCTTCAAAAAGCAAAAGTCTAATAAAAACTTGTGAATGTTGTATTTTTTCTGATCTTTAAGAGAAATAAGTATCTGATGATACCCAGAATATTTGTCTAAAAAGCAAATATGTGGATGAACAGTTAGTCTATCCAGCATTTGATTCAGAAATGATAAAGAAAAGTGATCTTTCCTAGTGGCATAATTTAATTTCCTATAATATACACATATACACTATCTAGTGACATGTATAATGGGAATTAATTTGCTTTGCTCATTTACAGACACCTTCACTCGCCCTTTCTTAGGAACACAATGAATAGGGCTAACCCATGCACTATACCTACATCAAGCCATTTTTAATATTTCTTTTTTAACTACTTCTTTCAAAATTGGATTTAATCTCCTTTAAGGATTTGTTTGAGGTTTATGATTTTCTTTCATCAGAATCTTATGAATATATATAGAAGGACTAACCTCCTTTATATTTGTTAAGGTCCATCTGAAAGCTTTCTTAAAATTATTAAGAATATCTATTAATTTCTTCTCTTGCAAATGAGTCAAATCTAAGGATATGATAACATATAATGTAAATGACTCCCCCAAGCAAGCATATTTTAGGTATTTGGGAAGCACCTTCGTCTCAATTTCCTCAATAAAAGAAATAAGAGGTTTGTTATTTTCTGTTAAATCTAAATTTTCAAACCTCCCCCAAACAATTTTTGAATTCTCATCTACCAGTAAAGCTGGTTCATCTAAAAAGTATACAGAGTTTTGCTCATTCTCTCAAAATGGCTACTACACAAATAATAAATTAAATTCATCCTAAAACATGCATCATAATTTTCTTTAAAGGGATACTTAATAGATTTTAATGCATTAAACGTAATCTCCTGATCATTTACCCTCATAGTTAATTCACTATCTTACACATTTATCATGGCCCATCAAGTGGCTAGAAAAAGCCTGCATAATATTATGGAAATTTATTTATCTTCCTCCATATCTAAAATAATGAAATCAATATAAAAGATAGATTTTCCCACCTTTCACTCCCCTTAGATAAGTGATTGATCAATCAACTAGTTGAAGGGTCACAGTAGTAGGAGACACCTCTCTTAATCCTAACCTTTTGAAGATAGACAGTAGCACAAGGTTTATACTAGCTCCATGATCACGTAACACTTTATCATAAAATCTCTCTCCAATTGCACCAGAGATAGTAAAGCTCCTAGGATGCTTTTGAGGAAGCTTCCTCTAAATGATGACATTGCACTCCTCACTGAGTGCTATAGTCTAAAAATTTTCGAACTTTCTCTTCTTATTAAGAATGACTTTCATGAACTTTACATATTGAGCATTTTCTCTAGAGCCTCAAGAAAAAGAAATATTAATAGTCAACTTCTTAAATACTTCCAAAAATCTAAAAAATTATTGATCCAATTTTTTGTTTTTGAGGAAATGGAGGTTGTGGTTTTTCTAAATCAATATTAGTTGGTTAGACTATTTTTTTTAATTCTTTAGAAATATTTTTCATAGGCATTTCTAGTTCTAAAGTCTCCGTTTCAATTTCAACTTCTTTCCAAAATACATCCTCCAATTTACTTCCACTCCTCAATTGAACAGCATTCACATGCTCAATATTATTCTCCTAAGGATTAATTTCAGTGTTGCTAAGAAGTGTGTCATAATGTCGATTGCTAAGTGAGTTAGTAATCTGTCTCAACTAGTTTTCTATGCTCCTAATTGCTACACCTTGACATTGCAGTTGATTCCCCATCTGCAGTATAACTTCCTCCCAAAACAACATCTTTTCCTTGAATTGTGAGTTAGAGTTAAATCTTGAAGGATAAGAAGGTCTATAGTTGGTATTACTCTAGTTATTCTAATTTCCTAAAGGGGGGTTTTCTTTTTTATTTCCCCATTGTTGGTTTCCCTCACCAGAGTTGTTGTTCTACTTAAAGTTAGGATAGTTCTTCCAACATGGGCTGTAGAAATTGGAATAAGGGTTGTTAGGTTTGTTATTATTTACATTTAAGGTCTCAAATGATGAAATATTAGCATCAACCAACTCTCCAAACTTAATTACTGGAGTTACTTGAGGTTGATTCATTCCTAATTGGTCCAACTTTCATGATATGGCTAAAACCTAAGAAGTTAGAATTGAAAGCACATCTGTGTCATGTATACTAGTTATGTGTCCGTAGTGCGTGCTATTTTTCTACATGTTTTATGTCAATTTAAATCCCAGGTAACAGTGTCAAAAACTTGACCCGTCCCAAACTTACGTAGTAATTTAGCTTCCAAAAATATGGCCAAAATCTTGACGCAATTTATATTAATTATTTAATAAGCAAAATTGAAATGTTATATAAAAGATATAAAATAGTTCACACACTAGGGGTTCTCTGCAAGTGCAGATATCACTTCAAGTAATATAGAGCTTTCTTTAAAAACTCAATATCGATCCCACAAAGAAGTGCAGTAAGAAATCCTTTAGGCTAATTTTAGTCTACTACTATCAAGCCTTAGTTTGGAAGATAGAAACTCTTATGATAATAACATAAATCACAATATTCAAACTATAAAAATTAAGGTAAGAAAGACAAGTTAAAATGGGTTTAATGAATGCTAATAGAATTGTAACTAAGAAGAATTAAGTTTACTAAACACATTTCTAAACTTCAAAGTTAAATTTATTAAGACCAGACAAAGTTCTGTGATGATGAGTTAAAATTTAAGAAAGCATCCTTCCCATTTACAATGAGTACATGGTTAGTGAAGTAATTAAAATCATTTATAATTATATATAAAATTTTATTGTGTCAAATAAGAGCAATCATATTCATTACCCTCTTTCAAGTGTATAAAGAACATTGACTAATCCAGAGTTTGGTTCCTAATTCTCTGGTTAGGCTGGGAGGATACCAACTGCCACTCCAGAGCTCCACTACTCTCTTGCCTGACGGCTAATAATGTTGCATTACTTTCCAATCAACTGGACCAAATTGGGGATTTTAATCTGTCACCTTAAAATCTCCAATTCTGCATCCAACAAATTATATTTCCCTATTTATTTGCACTCAGCCCCATGGATGACATCCTCTCCCATGGAATCGAATGTGACTCTCACTATGTTGTAGAAATCATAGCCCTTTCATATCATATGTTTCTCAACACATTTGAAAATTTCAATTGGTCATATCAAAAAGTAAATGAAGATCAGAGTTTGAATCATTACAAATTATTGACATTTAAAATCATATAAAATAAAATTAATTCTTCACAAAATCATATCTGAAAGTAGGGAGAAGGATAAAGAAGACTACTAAGAATTCATGAGATTGATACGATAAAATATGAATTTCATATATAAAAATAAGTTTACAAAACAAAGAAAGAAAAGAACAAAACTTATCTCACACTCCTTCCCAAGCAAATCCCTAGAAGTTCCCTTTAAGCACTTTCAGTCTTTACAATCACACTCAATTCTCTCCTAGAAATGTAATGAAGAAGAAATTTTTCACGTTCCCTCTCCTCTTACAACCTTAGAAGAAAACCCTCTCTTCTCTAAAGCCTTCATCTCACTCTCACGCTACACCCATGCCATGGAATCCTCTCATTTTTAAATAGAAGTTGCTTCCTTTCAAAAATAATTCAAAATTCCCTCCAAAAGTCACACCTTTTTAATCCAAAGAGACATGTCCATTCATTCAAGAGACATATCCCTTCATTAAAGAGCCTTCCAAAGCGTCTAAATGCATTAAATTACTCCATAGGGCGTTTGAATCATTTGAAACCTTCAAAATCCGCTCAAAATTCATCTTTAATCGCCTTAATCTATCTTTTATCGTCTCTGGCATCTTAGGCAATAGTTCTCAAGATTTTGGAGCCTCAGGAACCAATTCTCTGGATTTTGGCGCCTTAGGCACCACCTTGCAAAAACTCCACCATTTTGCTTATTTTGGCTCTGTTTTAGATCTATTTCGCCCTGTTTCAGTTGTGTTTCGCTCCTAATAGATATATCTACAAAATAAGCATAAAAAAATATTTTTTAAAGTGTAATTTCATTCAAAAACATGTGATAAATGTAAAGTAAATCAAGCATAGAAAGACATATCGAAATGTGTTAAGTCAGAATTTTTTTTTCTTGCTCGTTTTTACTTCATAATTACATCATTTTTACTTCATTTTCTCCAAAAGTCCATTTCTTGTACCTGAAACTAAAAATATGCAAAATACCTTTTTTTAATGTGTAATATCATTAAAAATCATTAAATTTGAGCATAAAATATATATGAAAAAATAGANAGAAAAAGTAAAAGTTTAATCTACTAACTACTACAATATCCTATCAAATTCATATACGTGCATAATCAAGATGGAATGACTGCAGGAGAAAGTAGATCTAGCCTAAAACATACTTGCAATAATATTAAACTAAAGGGAAGTATTCTAACTTTTAAATTTATTTTTCTTCCTACCCCCAAACTTGATTTTAAACATGTATAACATTCAATACAGAAAATATAAGCAGGAATAAAAATAGTTCAGAATTCTACTATCACATACATCTATAAGTATTCATCAGGACAAAATAATATGCAATAGAAAATAAGTCTAAACTAAAACATGCTCTATAAAATGGAAAGAAAGTTCTAACAAGCATAACATATATCGGCATAGGAATATATATATTTATGTGTTCTCCAAATTTTTATATTATTGTAACATAAACACAAACACACATGATAAATGAGGTAAATTCTTCCTTTAACTCATTGCATCTCACTAACTTACTTCCAATTTCTAACATAATCACTACACATATATATTGGGTATTTATAAATGATTTTATAGATTCTAATCCCAAAGATAAGATTATTCCTAACATATTGGCTCAAAAGCACCAACCCCAGACATCACCATATCCCAATAATTAAGCACCTCTAGCAGTTATAAGGATAGTGTAAATTCATCCACATATTAATCATCAAATAGGTTAGCTACTCCGATTAAATGAAAACAAAGTCAGAGAAAAGAAGTAACAAAATTGAGATGGNATCATATTCATTACCCTCTTTCAAGTGTATAAAGAACATTGACTAATCCAGAGTTTGGTTCCTAATTCTCTGATTAGGCTGGGAGGATACCAACTGCCACTCCAAAGCTCCACTACTCTCTTGCCTGAGGGCTAACAATGTCGCATTAGTTTCCAATCAATTGGACCAAATTGGGGATTTTAATCTGTCACCCTAAAATCTCCAATTCTGCATCCAACAAATTATATTTCCCTATTTATTTGCATTCAACCCCATGGATGACATCCTCTCCCATGGAATTGAATGTGACTCTCACTATGTTGTAGAAATCATAGCCCTTTCATATCATATGTTTCTCAACACATTTGAAAATTTCAATTGGTCATATCAAAAAGTAAATGAAGATCAGAGTTTGAATCATTACAAATTATTGACATTTAAAATCATATAAAGCAAAATCAATTCTTCACAAAATCATATCTGAAAGTAGGGAGAAGGATAAAGAAGACTTCTAAGAATTCATGAGAATGATACGATAAAATATGAATTTCATATATAAAAATAAGTTTACAAAACAAAGAAAGAAAAGAACACAACTTATCTCACACTCCTTCCCAAGCAAATCCCTAGAAGTTCCCTTTAAGAACTTTCAGTCTTTACAATCACACTCAATTCTCTCCTAGAAATGTATTGAAGAAGAAAGTTTTCACGTTCCCTCTCCTCTTACAACCTTAGAAGAAAACCCTCTCTTCTCTAAAGCCTTCATCTCACTCTCACGCCACACCCATGCCATGGAATCCTCTCATTTTTAAATAGGAGTTGCCTCCTTTCAAAAATAATTCAAAATTCCCTCCAAAAGTCACACTTTTTTAATCCCAAGAGACATGTACATTCATTCAAGAGACATATCCCTTCATTAAAGAACCTTCCAAAGTGTCTAGATGCATTAAATTACTCCATAGGGCGGTTGAATCATTTGAAGCCTTCAAAATCGGCTCAAAATTCATCTTTAATCGCCTTAATCTGTCTTATATCGTCTCTGGCATCTTAGGTGATAGTTCTCAAGATTTTGGAGCCTCAGGAACCAATTCTCTGGATTTTGGCGCCTTAGGCACCACCTTGCAAAAACTCCACCATTTTGGTTCTTTTGGCTCTGTTTTAGATCTATTTCGCCGTGTTTCAGTTGTGTTTTACTCCTAATAGATATACCTACAAAATAAGCATAAAAAAATATTTTTTAAAGTGTAATTTCATTCAAAAACATGTGAGAAATGTAAAGTAAATCAAGCATAGAAAGGCATATCGAAATTTGTTAAGTCAGATTTTTTTTTCTTGCTCGTTTTTACTTTAAATTACATCATTTTTACTTCATTTTCTCCAAAAGTCCATTTCTTGTACCTGAAACTAAAAATATGCAAACTACCTTTCTTTAATGTGTAATATCATTAAAAATCATTAAAATTGAGCATAAAATATATATGAAAAAATAGGTAATTTTTAGGTGTGTCAAAATCTCTCAAACTTAAACGTTATTTGTCATCAAGTGATTCTTTTACTACATAAAAATATAACTTAGGATAGAGATTAACTTATAAACTTCCATACTTTGGTTTAATAAATAAAATAGTATAATTTAAGAAAAACTTTTAATAACTTAAAACAAAACTATAAGTATAAAAATACTTAGTAATCAACTTTAAGATTTTTGAATCTCCATTCAATTCAAGAAGAACTGTAATTTGTTATATCAAGGATACTTAGAATATCCATATGAAAATGAATTTCATGAAAACTTTACTATTAAAGGTGCTAATACTTAAATACAATTTTAGAAAATGTAATAAAACCTTTTCCTTGAGTTGATTCAAGTGAAGTTAAATTGTGATTAGGCATCTCCTCAAGCTGCTCCTCACATTCTTTTTTTTTCTTTTCTTTTTCTTTTCTTTTTCTTTTTTTTTTATTTAGGATCTTTTTAGTCCTTTCTTTTCNCTGTAATTTGTTATATCAAGGATACTTAGAATATCCATATGAAAAAGAATTTCATGAAAACTTTACTATTAAAGGTGCTAATACTTACATACAATTTTAGAAAATGTAATAAAACCTTTTCCTTGAGTTGATTCAAGTGAAGTCAAATTGTGATTAGGCATCTCCTCAAGCTGCTCCTCACATTCTTTTTTTTTTCTTTTCTTTTTCTTTTCTTTTTCTTTTTAAAGTGAGGATTACTATATCTAGATAGCCTTTAATAATTTTGAACTTCACTATCTTCTTTTTAAAGTTAAAATTTTTTACCTTTCTTTNAAAGTGAGGATTACTATATCTAGATAGCCTTTAATAATTTTGAACTTCACTATCTTCTTTTTAAAGTTAAAACTTTTTACCTTTCTTTACTTTATAAATTCATATTAATTTTGATGATTTTTCATAAAGTCTCCTTCTTTTCTTCTTATATGAAACTCTAAGATTCTTAATACTTCAAAAATACAATTTCTTTTACTTTAAATACAAAAAACATAGTCTTATCATTTCATACCAAATATCTTTAACTTTAAAATTGACATTTGTTATTAAAAATTTTTACCTAAATTTACCATATTATTTACAAACATAAACATAGTCATTAAAGTTAAACTCTAATATCCAATGTCATGTTAAATTAATTTTAAAAATATAGTTAATTGAAGACAAATAAAATCTAGCTTACTTCTTTCTAAAATAATTTTTTCTTTCCCCAAAACTTAAATTTTTAAATATTTTACACTTAATTCCATAAAATGTAGTAGGAAGAAAANTAAACTCTAATATCCAATGTCATGTTAAATTAATTTTAAAAATATAGTTAATTGAAGACAAATAAAATCTAGTTTACTTCTTTCTAAAATAATTTTTTCTTTCCCAAAAACTTAAATTTTTAAATATTTTACACTTAATTCCATAAAATGTAGCAGGAAGAAATAGTAAAAGTTTAATCTACTAACTACTACAATATCCTATCAAATTCATATACGTGCATAATCAAGATAGAATGACTGCAGGAGAAAGTAGATCTAGCCTAAAACATACTTGCAATAATATTAAACTAAAAGGAAGTATACTAACTTTTAAATTTATTTTTCTTCCTACCCCCAAACTTGATTTTAAACATGTATAACATTCAATACAGAAAATATAAGCAGAAAAGTCTAAACTAAAACATGCTCTATAAAATGGAAAGAAAGGTCTAACAAGCATAGCATATATCGGCATAGGAATATATATATTTATGTGTTCTCCAAATTTTTATATTATTGTGACATAAACACAAACACACATAATAAATGAGGTCAATTCTTCCTTTAACTCATTGCATCTCACTAACTTACTTCCAATTTCTAATAGAATCACTACACATATATATTGGGTATTTATAAATGATTTTATAGATTCTAATCCCAAAGATAAGATTATCCCTGACATATTGGCTCTAAAGCACCAACCCCAGGCATCACCATATTCCAATAATTAAGCACCTCTAGCAGTTATAAAGATAGTGTAAATTCATCCACATATTACTCATCAAATAGGTTAGCTACTCCTATTAAATGAAAACAAAGTCAGAGAAAAGAAGTAACAAAATTGAGATGGAACTGTCATTATTAAAGTTCATGATGTCTCTTATAAAACTCAAGTCTGGGTGAGACCAGAGTCGTAGTGGACTCTTCAATCCAACTACTACAGGAGAATATATATGTCTAGCCATAATAAGAAGTTAAGGAATCACCTCCCTCATGACACACAAAAATCAAATCAAACCACTAAAAATCCAAACATCTACCAATCATCAATCAAACTGATCAATCCACAATAAAGAAAAATCAATACAACACTAACAATAATAACTTTCAAGCACACTAAATCAAACAACAGTGATAACTATGGGTTGTCTCCCATAAGGCGCTTTGTTTAATGTCGTCAGCCTGAAAAATGATTCCACCTAGATCAAATATCCATTTAAGTAATCCTTGATCAATCACCCAATCTTTTCCAGATCCATAAATTCCTACAAAGTCCTCGAATTAAAATTTTTCTTTCAGCTCTTCCTTTTTAATTTGATTCATATCATTGTTCCTCATATTTCTTTCTAGATCCAATATTCTTTTAGTTATTTTCTCAATTTTCATATTACCATCATCATTAAAGTTTATAATAAATGGATCTTTATATGATACTTCATGATCTCCCAAATTTTGGATCATATTCTCTCTAGATAATTCAGATTTTGGATCACATTCTTCATGTTTACTCTTCTATTCAAGCTGGTCTTTCAATTCTTCCCCTTGGTGCTAAGTATATGGTATTTTTATATTTATCTTAGTTGAGGAAATAGGTTTTGCTAATTCCTTATGATTTTTTTTCGTTGTTCTTTCAATCTCTTTATCCTCATCTCTCAACTCAAAGTTCTTTTGAAACATATCCTCAAATTCTCTTCTAAATATTAGTTTGATAATTTTAAATTGCTCATCATTCATCTCTTTAGGGTTTATCTCAGGGTCACTAGGTAAATTATCTCAGGGCTAACTGTTAATTGCATTAATAATCTGCCCCAATTGGTTTTCTATATTCCTTATTGCGACCTCTTGATTTTTTAGCTCACTCTTCATTTGAATCACAACCTCTTTCGACATTAATTCCTTCTCCTCATCCTGTGAGTTGGAGTTAAATTAAGGAGTATTATTAATGTAGTTAATAATCTGCCTCAGTTGGTTTTTCATATTCCTTATTGCGGTCCCTTGACACTCCATCTCACTCTCCATTTAAATAACAAGCTCTTCTAATAAAACCTTCTCCTCATTTTGGGGTTATGAGGAAAAGAAAGTTCATCATTAAAATCACTCTGACTATTTCAATTACATGTCTGATTAAATTCATTATCTTCCCAAAATTGGTTTTCTCTTCTAAAATATTATTCCTATTAAAATTCAAATGATTTTCCCAACCTGGATTGTAATAATCAGAATAAGAATTATGTATCTCATGGCTAGTTTTAATCCATTGTCCAAATAAATTTTCCTCAATAATTGGGGTTCCTTGAGGATATCTTTTTATGTATTGATCTAACTTCCCCTAAATATCTACAACCTGAGAAATTAAAATTGTAAGCATATCTTCTTGAAAATTTGCCACTCTTAGGGTTTTTTTTCTTTCAGAGCTACTAGCATTATAATCCAAATCTAAATATTCATTATATCGTTGATCTGCCATTTCTACATGAAATTCATTGAGTCTTTTCAAATCTTTCCCGAAAGTTCTCTCCAAATCTGACTTATAAAATTCAAGGTCTACAACTCNTAATCCAAATCTAAATATTCATTATATCGTTGATCTGCCATTTCTACATGAAATTCATTGAGTCTTTTCAAAATTTTTCCGAAAGTTCTCTCCAAATCTGACTTATAAAATTCAAGGTGTACAATTGNAATATATACAACCTGAGAAATTAAAATTGTAAGCATATCTTCTTGAAAATTTGCCACTCTTAGGGTTTTTTTCTTTCAGAGCTATTAGCATTATAATCCAAATCTAAATATTCATTATATCGTTGATCTGCCATTTCTACATGAAATTCATTGAGTCTTTTCAAAATTTTTCCGAAAGTTCTCTCCAAATCTGACTTATAAAATTCAAGGTGTACAATTGCTAAACTATGCATACAAATCTAAAGACTTAACTAATATGAAAGATATCAAAAATATTTTTGGTATTTTGGATTTTCTATAAAATAAATACAAAATTATTAAACACATTATATAATAATACTATAAATTTCAAATCTAAGTATTACATGTTTAACTAAAAGTCTCTTAAAGTTCTTACCAAAGCTTCCCTGGTAACGACGCCAAAAACTTGATGCGCCCCTGGTACGTGTTATTTTTCTGCTTGTTTTATATCAATTTAAATCCCAGGGAATAGTACCAAAAACTTGACCCATCCTAAACTTATGTAATTATTTAGCTTCCAAAAATATGGCAAAAATCTTGACCCAATTTTATATTAAACATTTAAGGTGCAAAATCAAAATATTTTATAAAATATACAAAATAGTTCACACACTAGGGGTTCTACGCAAGTCGCTTCAAGTAATATTGGGCTTTCTTTAAAAACCCTAGTATCGATCCCACAAAGAAAAGCAGTAAGAAATCTCTTAGGCTAATTCTAGTATACTACTATTAAGTCTTACTTTGTAAGATAGAAATTTTTATGATAATAACATAAATCATAATATTCAAGCTATAAAAATTAAAGTAAGAAAGACGAGTTAAAATGGGTTTAATGAATGCTAAGAGAAATGTAACTAAAAGAACTAAGTTTACTAAACTAATTTCTAAACTTCAAAGTTAAATTTAATAGGACTAGAGAAAGTTTTGTGATGAAGAGTTCAAATTTAAGAAAGCATCATTCCCCTTTACAATGAGTACATGGTTAGTGAAGTAATTAAAATCATATAAAATTATATATAAAATTGTATTGTTCCAAATAGGAGCAATCCTATTCATTACCCTCTTTCAAGTGAATAACGAACATTGACTAATCTAGAGTTTGGTCCCATACTCACTAGTTAGGCTGGGAGGATACCAGCGGCCACTCTAAAGCTCCCACGACTCTCTTGCATGAGGGCTAATAATCTCACATTAGTTTCCAATCAACTGGACAAAATTGAAAATTTTAATTTGTCACCTTCAAAATCTCCAACTTTGCATCCAACAAAGTATATTTTCTTATTTATTTGCACTCAACCCCATGGATGACATCCTCTCCCATGGAATCGAATGTGACTCTCACCATGTTGTAGAAATCATTGCCCATTTAGATCATATGTTTCTTAACACATTTTACCATTTTAATTGGTCAGATCGAAAAGTAAATGAAGACCAGAGTTTGAATCATCACAAATTATTGACATTTAAAACCGTATAAAACAAAATTAATTCTTCATAAAACCATATCTCAAAGTAGGGAGAAGAATAAAGAAGACTGCTCAGAATTCATGAGAAGGATACCACAAAATACAAATTTCATATATAAAAATAAGTTTACAAAATAAAGAAAGAAAAAAAACACAATTTATCTCACACTCCTTCCCAAGAAAATCACTAGAAGTTCCTTTTAAGCACTTCCTCTCTTTACAATCACACCCAATTTTCTCCTAAAAATATAATGAATAAGAAATACATTACCTTCCACCTCCTCTTACAACCCTAGAAGAAAATCCTATCTTCTCCAAAGCATTTCTCTCACTCTCACTCCACACTCATGCCTTAGACTCATCTCCTTTTTAATTAGGGGTTGCCTCCTTTTAAAAAGAATTCAAAATCTCCTCCAAAATTCTCTCTAAAAGTCACACCTTTTGAATCCCAAGAGACATGTTCATTCATTCAAGAGACATATCCCTTCATTAATGTGCCTTCTAAGTTTTATAAATGCATTGAATCACTCCAAGAGGCATTTAAATCATTTGAAGCCTTTAAAATCAGCTCAAAATTCATCATGAACTATCATCTCTGGCACTTCAGGCGCCAGTTCTTTGGATTTTGGCGCCCCAAGAAACACCTTGCAACAGCTCCACCATTTTACTCCGTTTTGCTCCGTTTCACCCCATTTCATGTGTGGTTCGCTCTTAGCAGATATACCTACAAAATAAGAATAAAAATAACTTTTGTTTAAAGTGTAATTTCATTCAAAAACATCTGAGAAATGTAAATTAGTTTAAGCATAGAAAGATATATCCAAATGTGTCAAGTAAGAATTTTCTTTCTTGCTCGTTTTTACTCCAAATTGCACCATTTTTACTTCATTTTCTCCAAAAGTCCATTTCTTGTACCTGAAACAAAAAATATGCAAAATATCTTTCTTTAATNAACTCCTAAACTATGCATACAAATCTAAAGACTTAACTAATATGAAAGATATCAAAAATATTTTTGGTATTTGGATTTTCTATAAAATAAATACACAATTATTAAACACATTATATAATAATACTATAAATTTCAAATCTAAGTCTTACATGTTTAACTAAAAGTCTCTTAAAGTTCTTACCAAAGCTTCCCTGGTAACGACGCCAAAAACTGGATGCGCCCCTGGTGCGTGTTATTTTTCTGCATGTTTTATATCAATTTAAATCCCCGGGAATAGTACCAAAAACTTGACCCATCCTAAACTTATGCAATTATTTAGCTTCCAAAAACATTCCAAAATCTTGACCCAATTTTATATTAAGCATTTAATGTGCAAAATCAAAATATTTTATAAAATATACAAAATAGTTCACACACTAGGGGTTCTACGCAAGTTGCTTCAAGTAATATTGGGCTTTCTTTAAAAACCCTAGTATCGATCCCATATAGAAAAGCAGTAAGAAATCTCTTAGGCTAATTCTAGTATACTACTATTAAGTCTTACTTTGTAAGATAGAAATTTTTATGATAATAACATAAATCACAATATTCAAGCTATAAAAATTAAAGTAAGAAAGACGAGTTAAAATGGGTTTAATGAATGTTAAGAGAAATGTAACTAAAAGAACTAAGTTTACTAAACTAATTTCTAAACTTCAAAGTTAAATTTAATAGGACTAGAGAAAGTTTTGTGATGAAGAGTTCAAATTTAAGAAAGCATCATTCCCCTTTACAATGAGTACATGGTTAGTGAAGTAATTAAAATCATATAAAATTATATATAAAATTGTATTGTTCCAAATAGGAGCAATCCTATTCATTACCCTCTTTCAAGTGAATAAAGAACATTGACTAATCTAGAGTTTGGTCCCTAATTCACTAGTTAAGCTGGGAGGATACCAGCTGCCACTCTAGAGCTCCCACCACTCTCTTGCATGAGGGCTAATAACCTCGCATTAGTTTCCAATCAACTGGAC
The DNA here is from genome assembly GCA_002079205.1 of Phalaenopsis hybrid cultivar. NCBI lineage: Eukaryota > Viridiplantae > Streptophyta > Magnoliopsida > Asparagales > Orchidaceae > Phalaenopsis > Phalaenopsis hybrid cultivar. Next base: position 45,270 of record JXCR01147461.1, on the reverse strand, counting down.
AAAATTGAAAATTTTAATCTGTCACCTTCNTGATAACTATGGGTTGTCTCCCATAAGGCGCTTTGTTTAATGTCGTCAGCCTGAAAAATGATTCCACCTAGACCAAATATCCATTTAAGTAATCCTTGATCAATCACCCAATCTTTTCCAGATCCATGAATTCCTACAAAGTCCTCGAATTAAAACTTTTCTTTCAGCTCTTCCTTTTTAATTTGATTCATATCATTGTTCCTCATATTTCTTTCTAGATCCAATATTCTTTTAGTTATTTTCTCAATTTTCATAGTAGCATCATCCTTAAAGTTTATAAGAAATGGATCTTTATATGATACTTCATGATCTCCCAAATTTTGGATCATATTCTCTCTAGATAATTCAGATTTTGGATCACATTCTTCATGTTTACTCTTCTATTCAAGCTGCTCTTTCAATTCTTCCCCTTGGTGCTAAGTATATGGTATTTTAATATTTATCTTAGTTGAGGAAATAGGTTTTGCTAATTCCTTATGATTTTTTTTTCGTTGGTCTTTCAATCTCTTTTTCCTCATTCTCAACTCAAAGTTCTTTTGAAACATATCCTCAAATTCTCTTCTAAATATTAGTTTGATAATTTTAAATTGCTCATCATTCATCTCTTTAGGGTTTATCTTAGGGTCACTAGGAAATAGGGCTAACTGTTAATTGCATTAATAATTTGCCCCAATTGGTTTTCTATATTTCTTATTGCGACCTCTTGATTTTTTAGCTCACTCTTCATTTGAATCACAACCTCTTTTGACATTAATTCCTTCTCTTCAACTTGTGAGTTGGAGTTAAATTAAGGAGTATTATTAATGTAGTTAATAATCTGCCTCAGTTGGTTTTTCATATTCTTTATTGCGGTCCCTTGACACTCCATCTCACTCTCCATTTAAATAACAACTNAACCGTATAAAACAAAATTAATTCTTCATAAAACCATATCTCAAAGTAGGGAGAAGAATAAAGAAGACTGCTTAGAATTCATGAGAAGGATACCACAAAATACGAATTTCATATATAAAAATAAGTTTACAAAATAAAGAAAGAAAAAAACACAATTTATCTCACACTCCTTCCCAAGCAAATCACTAGAAGTTCCTTTTAAGCACTTTCTCTCTTTACAATCACACCCAATTTTCTCCTAAAAATACAATGAAGAAGAAATACATTACCTTCCATCTCCTCTTACAACCCTAGAAGAAAATCCTCTCTTCTCCAAAGCATTTCTCTCACTCTCACTCCAAACTCATGCCTTAGACTCATCTCCTTTTTAATTAGGGGTTGCCTCCTTTTAAAAAGAATTCAAAATCTCCTCCAAAATTCTCTTTAAAAGTCACACCTTTTGAATCCTAAGAGACATGTCCATTCATTCACGAGACATATCCCTTCATTAATGAGCCTTCTAAGTTTTATAAATGCATTAAATCACTCCAAGAGGCATTTGAATCATTTGAAGCCTTTAAAATTAGCACAAAATTCATCATGAACTATCATCTCTGGCACTTCAGGTGCCAGTTCTTTGGATTTTGGCGCCTCAAGCAACACCTTGCAACAGTTCCACCATTTTGCTCCGTTTGACTCCGTTTCACCCCATTTCAGTTGTGTTTCGCTCTTAGCAGATATACCTACAAAATAAGAATAAAAATAACTTTTGTTTAAAGTGTAATTTCATTCAAAAACATCTGAGAAATGTAAATTAGTTTAAGCATAGAAAGATATATCCAAATGTGTCAAGTCAGAATTTTCTTTCTTGCTCATTTTTACTCCAAATTGCACCATTTTTACTTCATTTTCTCCAAAAGTCCATTTCTTGTACCTGGAATGAAAAATATGCAAAATATCTTTCTTTAATGTGTAATGNTTGAAATAAAAAAATCCACTAAATAATTGTGTTTACAGAAACACAATAAGAGAAATACACAGCAATTAGTTTTTTATCACCTTTACAAAGCACTAAGAATGCTCATCCAAGGATTTCCTGATTTTTTGCTGCTTTTCTGAATAGTCTCCTCACAATACAACTTAAATTCATCACAAAATGATTAATGAATCCTATCCTATTCTTTTCTCCCACAAACCTTGCCTTCTCTTCACTAGATTTCCTTTCTATTCATTAAAGAGCTATTTTATCAAGTTGAATAGCTCCCCAAATCATGGATTTGAACTGCTGAAAACTGCTCAGATTTTTTCTTTTACCTAGACGCTATAGGGCTGGAGCATAGGCGTCAGTCTCTCGGTTTGCCTCTTTTGGTACGGGCGCCTAGGTGCCCAAAAATCTAGTGCCATGACGCCAATGAAGTGGTGCTTAAGCGCCAACCTCTTAGGTTTCTAGGTTTAGGACTGGTTCCTAGGTGACCCTCACTCACTCCCCGGCAACGGCGCCAAAAACTTGACCGGCGACTTTATATATGCTTAAAAAATGCTGCTAAAAGATTTAATTCCTCAGCAACTGCACCAAAAACTTAATAACAATTATAGATTCGATAAAGATGTATATATAAAATATTCAATAATGGTAAAGTCACACTTATCAATGCAAGTATACGGATAAAGATGTATATATAAAATATTCAATAATGGTAAAGTCACACTTATCAATGCAAGTATACGATAAATATGGACATAATAAATATTCAATAATTGTAAAGTCACACTTATCAACGCAAGTATACATATCGCAATATGGACGTAATAAATATTCAATAATTGTAAAGTCACACTTATCAACGCAAGTATACGTATAGATGGACGTAATAAATATTCAATAATTGTAAAGTCACACTTATCAACGCAAGTATACGTATCGATCAGATTTAATTCCTCAGCAACTGCACCAAAACTTAATAACAGTTATAGATTCGATAAAGATTTACTCACTCAATCACTCCCTGACAACGGCGCCAAAAACTTGACAGTGACTTTTTATATGCTTAAAATATAAGATAAATATGGATGAAACGGCGCCAAAAACTTCACAGCGACTTTATATATGCTTAAAATATAAGATAAATATGGACAGATTTAATACTGCTGCTAAAAGATTTAATTCCTCAGCAACTGTACCAAAACTTAATTACAGTTATGGATTCGATAAAGATGGATGTATATAATTCAGCAACTGCACCAAAAACTTAATAGCAGTTATAGAGTCGATAAAGATGTATGTATAAAAATATTCAATAATTGTAAAGTCACACTTATCAACGCAAGTATACGTATCACTCAAGTAATATAGGGCTCTAATAGAGGTAAAGTCACATATATATATATATGATTATAAAGATGTATAGATATAATATTCAATAATGTTAAAGTCAAATTAAAAATACAAGATAAATATGGACTTAATAAATATTCAATAATTGTAAAGTCACACTTATCAACGTATAGATTCGATAAAGATGGATGTATAAAATATTTAATAATTGTAAAGTCACACTTATCAACGCAAGTATACGTATCACTCAAGTAATATAGGGCTCTAATAGAGTGTAAAGTCACACTTACAAGTATACGTATCGCTCAAGTAATATAGGGCTCTAATAGAGTCCTAGATATCGATCCCACATAGAGTAAGTTTAGAACTACGAACTAATATTTTAGAAAAAATAACACTTTAATCACAACAACAAAGTTCAATTTGCTTATCTGTCATTAATAGGCAATTGCAATAAATATGTAATTTTAATAACTATTAAATAACAAATGATACTCATGAAGGTTTAAATGTGATATTCAATATATAATAAAACATCTTTCTCCTTGTCAAGAAATTATAGTGAATGGATAAAGTGAATTAATTCAAATTATATTGTGCCAAATAGGAGCATACCTATTCTTTACCCTTTGGTTCAGGCATAAAAAACATTGACTAATCCTACGCGAATCTGCGGCTAGGCTGGGAGGATATCAGCTCTCACTTCGGAGCTTCCACGTTCCCCTTGCTTGAGGGCTAACATCTACACTTCAGCACCCAAGCGATAGGATCGAATTGGGGACTTTAGTCTGTCACTCTAAAATCTCCAATTCTATGCCCGATAATATTATTTCCTTATTTATTTGCACCCAACTTCCAAGGGCTTTGACCTCCTTGAATCTTGGATGTAATCCTCACTTTAGTTGTAAAAATCAACATATTTTAACAAAACAATTGGCCAGATTGAAAGTAAATTAAGATCGAAGCGAAAAGATCATCACAATTTCTTAAACATTTTCATGGCTTCACCAATTCAAATCACCATTTCATAAATCTCAAGACAAGGAGAAAGACTGAGAAAACTACTCAGATCTCATGGGAAAAATACAACAAAACTCGGAATTTATACATTAAATCAAAGTCATACAATCTACAACAAATAAATAACTTATCTCTAATTTCTCCCCAAGAACACTCCTCGAAGTTCCTATAAATCTCTTGCTTTCTTTACAGCACACAAAACTCTTCTTCAAAGCAGCAAGGAGGAAGAAATCTCTCACTTTCCCTCCACTCTCACAATCTCTCAAAGAATTCCTCACAATTTTTACACACTATTAAAACCTTTCTAACCTCCAGGAACTCTCTCTAGCACTTCTTTTCTCTTCAATTTTTGGCCGAAACATTCTTTTAAAGTTGTAGATGAGTTTTCCTAGGAGTTGCTTAAGCATCCCTTCAAAATTTGGCCTTATCCAAAGCCTGATCAGGCATAACCGCCGAGCTCGCCGTCGGCGGCCTCGAGGGCGCCGTCGGCGGACCTTCTTAATGAATTAATTCTGGTGTCTCGGGAAAATCTTGCCGTGAGCGGGGTCGATGGCGCCGTCGGCGCCCTAGTTCAATTCTGCACATGTTGGTCCTTTTTGGCCCAAATTCGCTCCTTTTTGCATCTTTTTTCTCTAATGACCCTAATTCATCTTTCTTGTAACAAAACATCAAAAATACATTTCTTTAGAGTGCAATATCATCAAAAATAGAATAAAACAGGTATGAAAATCTCAACATATTTTCCTCTGGTCAAAATCCCCCAAACTTAGCTATTACTTGTCCCAAGTAATTTTAGTACTATATAAAGGTTATTATCCACTGTAGTAAAGTTTTAATTCAGAAATAGTATAAGTTTGATTTTTAAAAAAAAATCATAGTGAGAGTTTCAAAAAAAATTCAAGTAATTGAATTAACTCTGCAGTCATAAGATTATCTAGTCATCAAGTTTAAGAGTTCTAGTCTTCTATTCATTTCAAGAATGACTGTATGTTGCAATATTAAGTCACTTAAAATATTCAAAAGATAGGAACTTCATGAGAACTCTACTAGTAAAAGATTTATTCCATAAATATAAGTTCAGGAATATATTTAGGTTTTCCCTTTAAGTAGGTCCAGTGAAGCAAATTTTTGATTAGGCATATCCTCAAGCTTCTCCTCACTTCCATAATTTTATTCTCTCTTTTCTCTTTTTCATTTGGATTGCTTTCAATCCTAAATATTTTTCTTTTCTTTTTAGGGATTGTTTCTTTCTTTTTCCTTTTTCAAGTGAGGATTATTATATCTGAATAGCCTTTAATGATTTTGAACTTCACTTTTCTTTTCTTAAATTTGAAACTCAAAGCATTCATTTACCTTATAAATAATTCATAGTTTTTACATCATTGAGCATAACTGTTACATCATTGAGCCCCAATCTTTTCTTCTCAAATGAATTTCCAAGATTCTTAATAATAACTGTTACATCATTGAGCCCCAATCTTTTCTTCTCAAATGAATTTCCAAGATTCTTAATACTTTTATAGTTTCCTTTACTTTAAATAGTTAACTATAATCTTATTCTTTTATACTAAATATCTTAATTTACAAAATTAATTTTCATTACAAAAATATTTCCTTAAATCTACTATAATATTTAAATAGTTACAAAAATATTGTTACCTCAATTAAATTCTCTACATAAAATCATGTAAATAATTTTTTGAAAATATTGAAATAGAGGACATCTAATAGTTGATCTTTTTCTTTCCTCCCCCAAACTTAAATTTTTCAATATAAAATAATACAGATGGAAAGAAAAACTCTAAATATAAATCATACCTTAGTATTTTAAGCATTTTCATCATTATGAAATTTTTGCAGGCCTTCTCAACATTTCTACTTCACCTGGTCAATAATATTAGGAGCTTTCTACACATATAAATCATTAGAGGAATTTCTGGGTAATGAAATTTTGAAATAAGTATAAAACTAAAACATTAAACAAGCACAACATTTCCTAACACAACCACAATACTACACAAAATAATTACAATTAAAATGCAAAAATAAAGATCACATTGCATTACAATCCAAAAAATACTACTCAACATCTATTAAACTACACATACACATTTAATTATAACACTAACTTTATAACAAAAATTAAAATTATTCAAGTACAACATAATACTAAAAAATGAAAGTCCAAATACACAAACATCCATTTCTATTACAAACAAAATCACAGAAATAAAACTACAAATATAAGTACATCAATTACATTCAAATATCAAAATCCCAAGCTATATCTTCATCGCCTTGATCAGTAGGTGGATTGGAATGATACTGAGTATACCAGGGGCACTCAGGAAAAGTAATATCTGGCTCACCTCTGTAGTGTCAGGCCTGAGCTTCATAATAAGCTATCTCAAAATCTGAATGCCTCTGAAGGTACTCACTATTGTAATTGTGTCGATGTTATAAACCTCCAATCCTTTCATTTATCAATTCTATGCTCTTCCGTTGTAAGGTCAACTCATTCATCAAATCAGAGAGGGTAGGGGAACTAGAAGGTGGAAGGTCATAACTTGTAGAGGGAACATCTCTACTAGTAGAAGGTTCTTCACTCCTACTCCCAGTTCTCCATTTCTCATGGGATTCATAAGTCTTCAAATTAGCTTTACTAATGGGTTTCATAGGGTAAACCCATTCTTCATCTCCAATTTCCACTCCAGAAAGTTGATAAAGTGCATAAATAAGGCTAGGATGTCCTAGTCCTTCACTTGTCTCACTCCTCGCTGTAGTCAATATATTCTTAAAAATTATTCTCCCCACATTTATAGTTATATTATTCTGAATACATAAATTCAGAATAGCTCTATCTCTAGTTACCTCACTATGGTGATAGGTTGGTAACAGAGTAGAGGAAATAAAATAATGTCATGCCTTAGAGGTGGCATTCAACATGTAAGCAGAAAAATTTACCCGTTCTCGCTGCTTTATCTTCCATGTTCCTTTCCCATCAGCGAGAAAGTTGATCACATCATTAAGGGGGCCTTCCATCGTACTAAAGGATTCGTAGTGGTAGCTATAAGAGTCTGGGACTTCGTAAAAAATGTTGATGCAGGCGACAGTAAACTCAACAGGAAATCCACTCACTTGAACGATTCCATCCTCAGAATAGATTACATTGGCGTAGAACTCCTTTACAACTTTTGCATCAGCTTTATTGGTGGTGTAACAAAAGTTTTCCCACCTTTGCTCGGTAATAACTCGTTTAATTTCTCCTCCCGGAAAAACTCGATCTTGTATACAATTCTTTCCTTTAAATATGGAAGTAAATTTTGTTTGAGCCATCACATTGACGAAGCGAGACTCGTCGAAATCAACTCGTCTCTTTTGATGTGGAGCCATTTCAATCTAATCAAATTATAGAAAAATTCCAAAAATTACTTCAAATATGCAAATCATGGCTTCCAATAGTAATTCTAAGAGTTCAACACTAAGATCCATGAATTTCTTCCCAAATTTTCTTCACATTCTCAAATTTTTTGGATCTCTTCAATGTGGAAGAAATCCATGGTGAAAAGCAAATCTTTTTAGTTTGGAGTGAAGCTCTTACCTAGAGATGATCAAATCCGGTGTCAATAAGCCTTGAAATCGCCTCCCAATCCAAGATCTTTCAAGCCCTAGGTCGAAAATGACATTTTTAGGAGGAAGGGGATAATGAATAGTGGCAGTTGACTGATCAAAATTATGGTTAAAGGTGTTTTTTCATGAGCTCGCCGTCAGTGGGGTCGATGGTGCCATCAGCGCACTCTATTGGAATTAAATCCTAAGTCTCGGGAAAAATCTGTCGTCGACGACGCCGAGGGCGCCGTCGGCGGGCTCTACTCATTTTGGTTCAAATCCCAAATTTTCACAATTTCAATCAATTCCAAGCCTAAACAACATCTTTTCAATCATTATAGATATAACTTTAAGTGACTAAATGATGTATTTAACACATATAAACTTTCACAACACAAAACATTACATTTATATATAATTTCCAAAGGGTACAATATAGTTACATAACACACCTAAGTTTGGTATTTTCTCAACCTCAATACATTAATTCAGCGTCGCAATCCAAGTCACAACACTCAAAACACTGAAAACAAAACATCTTATGCTTACTCTCAACTATACAGAGATCTAAAAGCATAATTCTAAAGCAAAGCAAATACAAAGTTCAAATCAAAATACATAGATAGACAGATAGGTAGTAATATAAATCTACTAATCTTCAAACTCAGTACTAGATTCTCCTCTGAGATCACCCATTGATTGCACATGAACGAAGAGGTTGTAGAAGGGTCAAAATGGAGACTCTTCAGTGGAATCCTCTTCTATTAACTTCATCCTCCTCATCAATCATATCAAGCTATCTTCTAAATGTCCAGAGTGATCAAAATGTTCTTTCATCTTCCAGTCTAGATGATCGAAGAAATCAGAGATATTATTAATCGCATTCATGACATTTTGTACCTCCTTTTCCAATTTCTTGATTCTACGCAGGATCACCAGAGACTTATCAGGAATTAAGGGTTGAACTTGCAGTGAATTCTGAGATGATTGATCTACTATAATGGTCATGTCATTTTCATCTTCAAAAACTGGGAATCTCTCAGTTGGGTCCAAAGGCTTCCAAGGTAAAAGTACATTTTCCCAATTTTCATAGGACACTTGAAACTGACTGCAAAGTGAGAAAATTATGGAGGGGTGTCCAAGCCCATAAGTTGATCCATGAATGATCAGACCAAAACTGACTTCACAATTATTGATCCAATATCGATCGACAGCCTTCTTTGAATGCAGTAATTCAAAATAACATTTTCTTTAGAAACCTTACCGATCTTCATTGTCGGTATTAGTTGCGCAGAAATGAAAAAGTGCCAACATTTCAAAACGGGATTTAGGAGTGTCGCAGCAAAACTAACATACCCGTTTTCTCTTGTTTCCCATTCGTCAGTTTCGTCTGTTAAATATTGGTAAATTTCATTCATCTGGTTTCTCATTGGGATGAAATTGGAATAATGGCAGACAGGAACATTTTCGATCATGTATAATTCATTGATCCGTGTAGGAGTGAAAGTGATCCATCTTCCTCGCACATAAACAACTCCCTCATTGATTCCATGTAAATTTGCATAAAATTCTTTTACCATAGGAACCACCACGGCGGTGGTAGTGTAGCACAACACTTCCCATCTTCACCGCATTATCGTTTCTTCAATTGCCGTCATGGGATTATTCAATTCGCGATTTACGAATCCTTGTTCCTTGATCAATCTTTTCTTCATCAATAACTTGTTGAAGATTCGCTGCGCTTCCGCACTAATAAACTTTCGCCGATTGAAAACTTACATTCTAGGATTATTAGAGGAATTGGACTTCATAGGAATGAAATTGGTGGAGTTTCACTTTGTTTGGGGGGGAAAATATGAACTAGGAATCAAATTTCAGAGTTTAAAAGGATAACTCCCACCCAAAAACTGCCATTTCAACCCAAGAAA
>JXCR01147461.1:6186-17476 GCA_002079205.1 Phalaenopsis hybrid cultivar | reverse complement strand
AACCAATCTGGTAACGAATGATGAGGACACTTCCTAAGAAGATCTTTAAATCTCTCTCAAGCTTCATATATTGACTCTCCTTCAATCTGACAGAATGATGTTATGTCATTTCTAAGTTTAGCAGTTTTGGATGGAGGGAAAAGATAGAAATTTCTGTGAAAGTTCTCCCCAAGTTCTAATAGATCCTGGTGCTAACGAATTTAAAAAATATTTGGATAGAAATTTCTGTGAAAGTTCTCCCCAAGTTCTAATAGATTCTGATGCTAACAAATTTAACTTCTTAGCCTTATCCCTCAGTGAAAAAGGAAAAAGTCTAAGTCTAACAACATCGTTTGAGACTATGCCATATTTAAAAGTAGCACACAATTCTAAAAAACTAGCGAGGTGTAAGTTCAGATCTTCATTTGGTGTACCTCCAAATTGATTGTTTTGTATCATTTGGATAATAACAGGTTTAAGCTCAAATGAATTAGCAGCTACATCAGGATTTTGGATAAATAAGTGAATCTCATATGTTGTAGGATTTGCATAATCTCTTAGGGGTGTAGGTTGGTGTTCATTATCTATTCCTTGGTTGTTGAGGTTGTTTTCCATTGTATCAAAATTTCTAGGTTCTCTTTTTAATTTTCTAATCCTTCTAACAGTGCGTTCTAATTCCGAGTTTCACGGGGTATAAGATTTTCAGGTCCAAATTTACGCATACAATTTGAAATCAATACTCAGTAATATAATAAACTAAATATAAATATAAAAATAAGTTGCAACTTAAGTAAAAATTTACTAATAATCCTAATTTGTCCGTTACTCTGATCGTAATTTTACTCACTTACTCCCTGGCAACGGCGCCAAAAACTTGACAGCGACTTTATATATGCAATAAAATATAAGATAAATATGGACGTATTAAATATTCAATAATTATAAAGTCACACTTATCAAGGCAAGTATACATATCACTCAAGTAATATAGGAATCTAATGGAGTCCTAGATATCGATCCCACAGGGATTAGTTTAGAATTACGGACTAAGATCTTAGAAAAACAATACTTTAATCACAACAACAACGTTCAATTTGCTTATTTGTCACTAATAGACAATTGAAATAAATAAATAATTTTAATAAATAATAAATAACTAATGATATAAAGTAGGGTTTAATTGTGATAATCAATATATAAGAAAGCATCCTTCTCCTTGTCAAGCAATTATAGTGAATGGATAAAATGAATTAGTTCAATTTATATTGTGCCAAATAGGAGCATACCTATTCTTTACCCTTTGGTCCAGGCATAAAGAACATTGACTAATCCTATGCTTGGTTACTGATTCTGCGGCTAGGCTGGGAGGATACCGGCTCTCACTTCGGAGCTCCCACGTTCCCCTCACGTGAGGGCTAACATCTACACTTCAACAACCAAACGATAGGACCGAATTGGAGATTTTAGTCTGTCACTCTAAAATCTCCATTTCTACACCCGATAATAATATTTCCCTATTTATTTGAATCTTGGATGTAATCTTCACTTTAGTTGTAAATTTAGTTGTAAACTCAACATACCTTTCCACTCTAAAATCTCCAATTCTACGCTCGATAATTTTTATTTCCCTATTTATTTGCACCAAATTGGGGATTTTAGTCTGTCACTCTAAAATCTCCAATTCTACGCTCGATAATTTTTTTTCCATATTTATTTGCACCCAACTGACCGAATTGGGGATTTTAGTCTGTCATTTTCTAAAATCTCCAATTCTACGCCCGATAATTTCATTTCCCTATTTATTTGCACCCAATTTCTGTCACTCTAAAATCTCCAATTCTACGCCCGATAATATTATTTCCTTATTTATTTTCACCCAACTTCCAATGCAATCTCCAATTCTACGCCCGATAATATTATTTTCCTATTTATTTGCACCCAACTTCCAAGGTTTCCAAATCTATGCCCGATAATATTATTTCCCTATTTATTTGCACCCAACTTCCAAGGGCTTAACCTCCCTGAATCTTGGATGTAACTATCATATTTGCACCCAACTTTCAAGGGCTTTGACCTCCCATGCCCGATAATATTATTTCCCTATTTATTTGCACCCAACTTCCAAGGGCTTTGACCTCCCCAAATCTCCAATTCTATGCCCGATAATTTCATTTCCCTATTTATTTGCACCCAATTTCTAAGGGCTTTGACCTCCCAATTCTTGAGATGTAATCTTCACTTTAGTTGTAAAACTCAACATATTTTAACAGATCAATTGACCAGATTGTGTAATCTTCACTTTAGTTGTAAAACTCAACATATTTTAACAAATTAATTGGCCAGATTGGTAATCTTCACTTTAGTTGTAAAACTCAACATATTTTAACAAATCAATTGGCCAGATTGAAAATAAATTAAGATCGAAATCAATTGGCCAGATTGAAAGAACTTCCAAGGGCTTTGACCGCCTTGAATCTTGGATGTAATCTTCACTTTAGTTGTAAAACTCAACATAACTTAACAAATTAATTGCCCAGATTGAAAGTAAATTAAGATCGAAGTGAAAAGATCATCACAATTTCTTACCTCTCTGAATCTTGGATGTAATCTTCACTTTAGTTGTAAAACTCAACATATTTCAACAAAACCTGAATCTTGGATGTAATCTTCACTTTAATTGTAAAAGTCAACATATTTTAACAAATCAATTACTGAATCTTGGATGTAATCTTCACTTTAGTTGTAAAACTCAACATATTTTAAGAATTCAATTACCTCCCTGAATCTTGGATGTAATCTTCAATTTAATTGTAAAATTCAACATATTTTAACAAATTAATTGGGTGAATCTTGGATGTAATCTTTTTTAAAACTCAACATATTTTAACAAATCAATTGGCTAGATTGAATTTCCCTATTTATTTGCACCCAACTTCCAAGGGCTTTGACCTCCCAGAATCTTGAGATGTAATCTTCACTTTAGTTGTAAAACTCAACATATTTTAACAGATCAATTGACCAGATTGGTAAACTTCACTTTAGTTGTAAAACTCAACATATTTTAACAAATCAATTGGCTATATTAAAAGTAAATTAAGATCGAAGTGAAAAGATCATCACAATTTCTTAAACATTTTCATGGCTTCACCAATTCAAATCACCATTTCACAAATCTCGAGACAAGGAGAAAGACAGAGAAAACTACTCAGATCTCATGGGGAAAACACAACAAAACTCGGAATTCATATATAAAATCAAAGTCATACAAACTACAACAAGTAAATAACTTATCTCTAAATTCTCCCCAAGAACACTCTTCAAAGTTCCTCTGAATCTCTCCCTTTCTTTACAGCACATAGAATTCCTCTTCGAAGTAGCAAGGAGGAAGAAATCTCTCAGTTTTCCTCCACTCTTACAATTTCTTGAAGAAATCCTCACAATTGTTACACACTAATGGAACCTCTCTAACCTCCAGGGCCTCTAGACTCTCTCAATTTTCGGCCAAAATGTTCTTTTAAAGTTGTGGATGAGCTTTACCAAGTGTTGCCTAAGCATCCCTTCAAAATTTAACCTTATCCAAAGCTTGAGGAGGCATAAGCGTCGATCTCACCGTCGGCGGCCTCGAAGGCGCCGTCGGCGGACTTCTGAAGAATTTTGTTCGGTACTCTCGGGAAAAACTCGTTGTCGGCGGCCTAGTTCAAATCTTCACATTTTGGTCCTTTTCGCTCCAAATTTGCCAANAATTCATATATAAAATCAAAGTCATACAAACTACAACAATTAAATAACTTATCTCTAATTTCTCCCTAAGAACACACCATGAAAGTTCCTCTGAATCTCTTCCTTTCTTTACAGCACACAAAATTCCTCTTTGAAGTAGCAAGGAAGTTCCTCTGAATCTCTTCCTTTCTTTACAGCACACAAAATTCCTCTTCGAAGTAGTAAGGAGAAAGAAATCTCTCACCTTTCCTTCCACTCTTACAATCTCTCGAAGAATTCCTCACAATTGTTACACTATATTGGAAATTCTATACACTAATGGAACCTCTCTAACCTCCAAGGCCTCTAGACTCTCTCAATTTTTGGCCAAAATGCTCTTTTAAAGTTGTGGATGAGCTTTCCCAAGAGTTGCCTGAGCATGCCTTCAAAATTTGGCCTTATCCAAAGCTTGAGTAGGCATAATTGTTGATCTCGCCGTCGGCGGCCTCGAGGGCGCTGTTGGCGGGCTTCTGAAGAATTTTATTCTGTAGTCTCGAGAAAAACTCACCGTCAGCGGGGTCGAGGGTGCCGTCGGCGGCCTAGTTCAATTCTCCACATTTTGGTCCTTTTCGCTCAAAATTCGCTCCTTTTTGCATCTTTTTGCTCCAATGACCCTAATTCATTATTCCTGCAACAAAAAATCAAAAATACCTTTCTTTAAAGTGCAAAGCATANTTAAAGTGCAATATCATTAAAAACAGTATAAAATAGGTATGAAAATCTCAACATATTTTCCTTTGGTCAGCATGCCGTGGAGGCAGTGACCCAAATGATTGGTATGTCATGGAGGCAGTGACCTAAAAACATAGACATGACATAGAGATAGTGGCCTGGAGAATGAGTGTGTTGTGAATGTAGTGAGCTGAAAGGGTAGGTGTGTTGTAGAGGCAACAACCTAAAGAATCAGTGTGTTATAGAGGCAATGATCCGAAAGGATCGGTGTACTGCTGAGGCATCAATAAAAAAGAACGGGTGTGTCGTAGAGTCAGTGACCTTAAAGGGTGGGCGTGCCATGGAGGAAATAACCCAAAGAGATGGGTGTGCTATGGAGGCAGTGACTTGAAAGGGTGGGAGTGTCGTGGAGGCGACTGTCCAAGGATGGGTATGTCGTGGAGGCAATGACTCGAACAGGTAGGCATGTCGTGGAGGCGAAAACTCGAAGAATAGGTGTGTCGTGGAGGTAGTGACCTGAAAGGGTGAGCATGCCGTGAAAGATGTGAAATGAAGAATGAGTGTTTCGTGAAGGCAGTGACCCAGAAGAGTGGGCGTGCCATGGAGACAGATCCAAAGAATGTGTGTGTCACAGTGGTAGTAACTCGAAAGCCTAGTCATAGTATAGAGGCAAAAACCCAAAGGAATGGGTGCGACGTGAAGGCAGTGACCCGAAAGGGTGCTTACGACAGTCCAGAGTAGTGTCGTAGGAAGTGTAGGGATGTAAGTTCCATTGGAGAGAATTACATAAGGTGTTTACTTAATGACAAGCTATCCATTCACATTATTTGTAAATACAATGAGAAACACAAATCCAAATGCAATACATACAACTTTACAAGTCATGAAACATGCAGGGTGTTATGCAAGAAAACAAACGAAGGTGGAAGTGCAAGTGCAAACAAACTATGACATGATGCTAAGTGACAATGAGGATGCCATGAAGCAAATGTGGAGTAATGTGTCGTTGGGAGACACATGTACTCGTTGCTAACAATGGGGCCATATGTATGATAAAGGTGCAGGTAGTGAATATGCTATTGCAAACCATGCAAAACCAATGTTATGCAAGTGAAATTAGTTGTTCGACCTACTGAGTTGATCGAGGTGGTCAACCTGGGGAAACGTTGCGAACGAGCTCAGTTAGGCTAAGGTGGTCGACTGAACCAAAGTGTTTGGTCAATTGATTCAGAGCAAGTGGGGGACCTAAGTGGTATGTCAACCGTTTGGGGTGGTCGGTCAAGCTAAAGTGGTCAGTAGAGCGGGTCGTAACAACTGGTCAAACCAAGGTGATTGGTCGACCGAATCGGGGCCGCCGGTCAAACCAAAGTGTAATGTCGATCGGTTCGGGTAGTCAGTCGAAGCAAGGTGTAATGCTGACCAACCCGGGGTGACCGGTCGAGGCAAATTGTAATGTCGAACGGTCAACTAACATGTGATATGTAATACAATAACAATTCAGGCTCAACTAGAACTCTCACATAGGTGTCTGGAGTTTGGCACATAAATATGTGGCATAGCCTCCTCCTTCTTTGGTGAGGCATGTGGAAAGCTTCTCCTTTGAATTTCCAAAAAGGAAACTCTTCACAATCTTGAGGAATGGACTAACTAAAAAACTTTTTTCATTCCATAAACCCTCATGATTTTGTAAAGTAAGCCAGCGACAAAACTTTTCTCACTTAACAAAATCTAAATATCTTAACCCTCCAAGGAGGGTTGGAAATGCAAAAGCAAGGGGATATTGGGATTCCAACTCGCTTAGGTGTAGAACTAAAGTTTTATAAGAGAATCTCTCAGATTCACATAAGAATGTATCAAATGAATGCTTTTTAATCATGGGCTTCCTCTATGAAATAAACAGCCAATCCAAG
Source organism: Phalaenopsis hybrid cultivar (assembly GCA_002079205.1). Taxonomy (NCBI): domain Eukaryota; kingdom Viridiplantae; phylum Streptophyta; class Magnoliopsida; order Asparagales; family Orchidaceae; genus Phalaenopsis; species Phalaenopsis hybrid cultivar. The sequence goes on along the minus strand of JXCR01147461.1, from coordinate 11,156 downwards.
GGTGAGTGGCTATGCCAGCTAGTTTTGGCCAGCCAACCCACCTTGTGTGGGTGACCTAACCCACCAAACCTATTCAAATCTACTCCTAAGTTTAGCTAAGAAACAAAACACATGAGATATTAGAGAATCTCACCAACGTGGCTTTTTTGTCGCATTTCTTCATGTAGGATGAAGCTCTTGCAAGGGGAGATGACGATGTTTCTATGAAGCTACTTAAGGTCCACTCCACTCTTTCAAATAAAGAAGAAGCCTCTTTTAGAAGGAGTGTCCGGCGAGATCACGATGAAGTTCCGACGGTGCTTCGACGATCCTTCCAGAAGTTAGGATGAAACTCCCCTTTAGCTTAAGAGAAAATATACCTGCTTCTATGCTAGCTAAGCTCTTTTCTCCTCAAGAAAATCTCCCCACACACTCAAGGAGGATGAAGGAAGAGAGGAAAAAGAAGAAGAATAAGGTTAAAGATGAGCGACCCCCTTAGCTTTTCCTCCTTGAGTAAGATGAAGAGTCTTCTGCCTTGCTCCAAGCTCTAAAGTCTCCAAGGGAAAAAGAAGTTTTTCAGCCCTTGGAGGAGACCAAAACTGCTGAAGTGAAGAGATAGATCAAAATAGGAGAGCTCAAGGGACATAAGCTAACCAGCTCCCATTCCCTCCATTTTTGCCTAAAAAAGCCCTGACACCTCATCTTAAAAGCTTCCAAAAGAGGTACAAAAGTGTTATAATCACCCTCTTTATCTCTTCCTAAGAAAATCCCTGAAAGCCAAGGAAATCTCTGCCATTTTGGCTCATTAGGGGTGCACTAATTCAAATCAGCATAAAAAAAGAAATAATCCAAATCGCGTTCTGAAATTGGACCGATGTCTAGGAGCTGCGATCCTAGTGTCTCGGCGCCCAGTCTGGTGCCATGCATTAGGGCCCTAGTGGAAAGCAAGCGCCACCCACTTTCCAAGGGCTCGAGAAGATGGCTATTTTTATATATTTTGAGTTGGCGCCTAGGCTTCAAAAACTAGTGCTAGACTTCCATGGGCTCTGTTTTGAGGCTCTGGAGGCCGTTTTGGGCACCTAGGCACTCAGGATTGGCGCCTAAGTGCCGGTCTGGTCCGAAAATGCTGATTTTCACGTAGATCATCTGATGGAGGGTTTCTTCAACATGTGAGCTATGAGAGACCAATAATGAATTAAATATAACCCTTTAAATTTCATAATTTGTGTTTTTATTGGTAATCTATCGAGGAAACCTTCACTAACCGTCGCCCAGGACCACGACGCGGGCAAGGTGTTCCAAAGCCTAATTTTTGCCTGACTGGCCGTAAAAAAGGTTCTCATCAATCTGGAAGCCTTAAAAAATTGTGTATCATTGGACTAAAATCTTTTAAGTTAGAAATGAATATTTTAGGGGATTCAAACTAGGGTTTTCAGTGCCGACAAGCATCCCGGACCCTTGCAGAGCTAAAATCAGCCTGAACCCAAATTTTTCCAAAATGTGTGTGGGGAATCCTAGTGATTACCCTTAGCCTTAGAAGAGTCCAAATGGATGGAATTGGATCTTTCAACATTAGAACAATTGTATAACATGCCTAGAGTTAAGGATAACACCACCTTACAGTGAATTTTCCCATAATGCACCCAAGAGGGCTCTTTGAGTTCTCTTAACCTCTAGGAGGCTTTGAATGGATACAAAGGGGCCTCTTAATAGCAAAGTGGACATCAAACATGTCCAATGTTCTGGTTGAGTCTGTTCAAATACGGGTTTTACCGGGTAAGGTCGAATCATCGCAGACACTGGTTTCAAGCCCCGAACATGTACCGAAGATCTCAGATGGGTTCCTTGACCTACGAGATTCTATCAATGAGTAGTGAATCATCCCAAGCCACTCATATGGACACCTTACACGTGTAACATCAAAAATTAATGTCAACAACAAATAAACTATTCACGCATTTACACCTGAAAGAATGAACAAATATAATAAAAAATGTTGTACTCAATAAATGGTTGAAGTTTGCCACAATTGTGAAGAAAATAAAGTGTCGTTGCTTGAATTTTCTAATCATTCAAGAAAATGTGATGTGCACCTCCCCAATGCTTCACCTAACTACTGGAAAACAAAAAGCGTTAAAGGAAGCACCACACCCACCGCCTCTTTTGTAGATTCTTCTTGCCCGAAATAACAAGAATAGAATGTCGTAGTCTCCAGGAAACAATATGCCTCACATATCGATCCTTCTGGCCATGCCTTATTCTTGTATAGTTATCTTTAGTTTATCCAAAAATCTAAAAGGACAAATGTTATTTAGTACAATTTGATGATATTCTATATAAATGAATGATTTAACTACTTAGTCTCGAAGTAATTACCTTTCAAATGGATACATCCAGTGGTGCTATACTGGAGTTCCAATTAATGCCTCGTTGAGTAAATGTATAGGAAGATGCTCCATCAAATTGAAAACACTAGGCAGAAATATCCTCTCGAGCTTATTAAATATTACATGAATGTTTGCTTCTAAATGGCATATGTCATCAAATTTCAAGTGAGATACACATAGTTTCCTAAAGAACACACTTATTTCAATCATTATATTGAGAATTTCGTTTGACAAACAACAAAATGTGGTTGGTATCAAATTGCTAAGAAAAATATGACAATCATGGATTTTCATTCTAAATATTTTTTTTTGCACCCACATAAACACAATGGCTCAAATTTGAAGCATACCCACTCATGAATTTTAGTGATTGGAGCCACTCACAAATTGTTCTTCATTTGGATAAACTAAGGGAGTTTTTTGCTTTGGTTTGATGAGCTTACCAGTAGTAGTTTTTTGGATCTTCGATTCTCACCTTTTGTGTTTATCTTTAAAATTAAGTTTGACATTCACACTATCCTTAGTTTATCCCTTAACATCCATCACAGTGTTGAAGATGTTATCAAATAATTTTTTTTTCATGTACATGACATCTACACTATGTTTAATCATTATATCCATCCAAGAAGATGTATTTGCTGTCCAAGTATGAGTCCTAGTGAATGACGTGAAGAAAGGTCAGGGTGAATAGCAATATTTGGAATATCACTAACAATCTAGAGTAGATCTTTCCCAAATAATCTTGGAGTTTGCATTGATTTCTTGATTTTACTTTTTTTGAATGCATTCTCATTCTTCCTAAAGGGATGTTCAACATTTTGAAGCATACAGGGACAGTCAAACCATAAATTCTTCCTTCCATACTGAAATGTAAATGCCTTAGATGAATTCATGCAATTAGGACATACTAACTAATCCCACGGTGCTCCACCCAGATAACATTAATGATGCTTTCATAAATAAAAATATATTACATGGAAATGGTCATACGTTATGACACCTCTTTCCCGCGGTGCTCCACCAAGATGAATTCATGTTGCCTTCAGTGGATGTTATGCTTTTGCCTATCCAATGTGCTCTAACTCTAAGGATATCAAAATTACCAACAAAAAATAATATTCACTGAGCCAAACACATACAAATCTCCTAGGATACAAGTGAGAACCATTAATAAAATAAATATATTAAAATTCCCATGATCCCTCTTGATTGAAGAAGACAAGGCACATGAAAATGTGTAGTTTGATATAGTCGGGTAGGGATTAGGAGGGTGCAGTTGGCCCAATTGGTGAAGTGCAATGTAAAGATGAATGTTAAGAAGATTTTTGGTGAGGATGTGAGAATAAACAAAGGGGGAAGAGGAATGGTGGGAAGAGTGTGATCCATAGTGAAGTGATGTACACATCAATCATACAAATATATATGATAATTAAATAGTTTTTAGATTTTTGAGTCCGAGTTATTGATCCCATGAGCAACATATTCCTTCTCAAAATAGTTAGTCCTAATCTACTAGATCCAAGTTAAATAAATAAAAAAAAAACTTTTGATTTTTGAAAAAAATTCGAAAAGTCCTATATTTTAAAATGAAATATTTCTAAAAGTCCTATATTTTAAAAGTCTTATATTTTAAAATGGAATACTTGTTTGCTAGGATGGGAGCATCTTCGCAACCTTTTATAAAGCTAAGAGATTTAATTTTGAGATTACTCTCGATTACAAACATAGTCCTCAAAACCTTCACTAGCTATATTATTATATCCGAATTAAAATATTGGTTCACTGACAATGGTCAGCAATGTGAGTTGAAGAGAATAATGGAGGTTTAAGGAAATAATGAGGGATCATGGTCGGATAACAATGGTCATTAGCATTAATTCANTTCACTGACAATGGTCAGCAATGTGAGTTGAAGAGAATAATGGAGGTTTAAGGAAATAATGAGGGATCATGGGATGTAGTATCAATTAATTTACCAAGGAGGTCGGATAACAATGGTCATTAGCATTAATTAGAGGTTAAGATAGTTTTAGAAATGACAAAATGATGGTTTGAAAATTATATCGTGAAAAACAATGCTAATTTGAGATAGTATGTAATACTTGAATAAAGATGAAAGTCAATTTTGTTTTTGTTTATCATATCAATCAAAACATGACTTTAGTTGAAATTTATGATTTCTTATTAAGTTTGCTTGCATGAAATTAACTTCCGGCATACTAATAATAATTAAANATCGTGAAAAACAATGCTAATTTGAGATAGTATGTAATACTTGAATAAAGATGAAAGTCAATTTTGTTTTTGGTCATCATATCAATCAAAACATGAGTTTAGTTGAAGTAGAAATTTATGGTTTCTTATTAAGTTTGCTTGCATGAAATTAACTTCCGGCATACTAATAATAATTAAAACAAACTCAAATCTTTTGAAGTCTTCGTGCGGGCATGNATTTCTTAAACATTTTCATGGCTTCACCAATTCAAATCACCATTTCACAAATCTTGAGACAAGGAGAAAGCAGAGGAAACTACTCAGATCTCATGGAAAAAACACAACAAAACTCAGAATTCATATATAAAATCAAAGTCATACAAACTACAA
>JXCR01147459.1:93039-112339 GCA_002079205.1 Phalaenopsis hybrid cultivar | reverse complement strand
TATATATATATAGATATATATTCACCATTTGAAGGATCTATGCACAAATTACAATATAAAACTCTCATTCTTTTGTTATGAATTTTCCAGCATTTAACAAGCCTTGTTTCGAATAAATAATTGGCTTATATATGTAAGTATGTATGTGTGTTATTTAATGAGCTTTTAGGTTAAAAAATACTATCTATCAAATCTAAGCGGGAAGGCACCGAGTTAAGAAAATAAGGGTTGACCTTCTAATTTCAAGCATCAGCAGGAGATATTCTCAACATTTGTAGGCTATAGTTTGACCTTTATTTATTTACCCCATGCATAACATACATCAGCCCTAGCCATGTGCTCTTGTAAGCTAAATTGTCTGACATCTTTAGACTACATATAAGATAAAGGTGTATATTATTATGTTAAAAAAATAAAATTAATCATTTTTTGAACGATTTGATTCAATTTTGAAATTAGAACAATAAATTTATTAACATATCATATAAATATTAACATATATAAATTAACGAAAGTATTTTAAATTCACTAAATATTATGAATTGCTTTTAGTGAATTATATCAAATTATATATATATTGAAAAGAAAATTTGTATTTGGCAGAGACCCAAATACCGATTTCCCATGTGTTAGGCCCTATGATGAGAGCCCACACATCCGTCACTGGGGATCGAACCCGTGACCTGAGGAGACTTACAGTGAACCCCGCCAACCAGCAGGCCACGGCTTCGTCAAAATTTGAACTTAATAAGATAATAAATAAGTAATTTTTTTTAAATTTAAAAAATGGTATGAAAATAAATAAATGGATATGAAAAAGATCTCTAATCTGAAGTATTTATAGTAATTCAATCATAAAGCTTTGCAGGTTAATCCTCTGACACCTTGCATCCGCCCATCTTACATAGTGGAGCCACTACTTGTTATTCATGTTCTCTTTTTCTTATGATTATTATTATAATTTATATGATAAAGTTGAGCCACCATCCTCCACAGTAGCCATCTCCTAAAACATGCATTCACCAACATGACTTCCCACTTACCATACTGCAATATTCACTTCTGAATCCCCGCACTTAGAAACCAAACTTCATAAATCTTTAGACAGATTCATGGTACTGCACTAACTTTAGACAGATTCATTGTCTCTTCCTTCTGAACTTCGTGTCCACTGATGAAACTGCTCCTTCCTCAATTTGGGTCTTTTATTTGAGATGGCAATGGCAATATCGTTGGGGAAAAGGTTATGGAACACAAATGCATGGAGGATAGTGGAGATCAGAAGAGCTGAGACTGTGACAGCAGAGATGGTGGAGAGAGTAATGGCAAGAGTTTTTGTGATGGCATTGCTGACTTCAGCTGTGTAGGTTATTGTTGCAATGGCGGCTCCAGTCATGGGGAACGTGTATGCCCACCAAGCAAGTGAGAACCTATATTGGGCAAGGTGCAGGACAATAAATGATTGGTGATTCAAGTTTTTTGAATGAAATTGAATAGGTAGGGTTTGTTTGAAGATACCTGAATCCTCGGAAGAAGTTGATGCGAACAGCCTGAAAAATATGTACAGAGATAGGGAGTGGTTGTTATATGGATAGTTGAGGAATATATCATCTTTAATTGGAGAAATTATTGCGTACGGACACCGCTTGCATCTCTGCATGCGGTGTCCGATCCTGATTGATAAGCACTAGAAGTGTAGACGAATCGAGTCGAGCTAAAGCCACCTTCGATTTGAGCTTCAACTTGATTAGTTTTAACAAGTTCAAGCATGCTTCTTGTTTATTATAAAAGAAAGAAAAAATTATTAATTTAAAGTAGTGTTATGATAAAATAATAAATAGTAAGCAATTGGAAGAGAAATAATAAAAAAATATCTAATATAAAATATAAAATATTATTTTTTAAATATTATTAATACTTTAAATATAATACCATCAAATTTATTATATTTTGAGTATATTTTATATTAATATTTTATTAAATAAGCCGGTCACGAGTTAACATGTCGATTCGGGGCTGGCTCGAGCCTACTTAAGAGGNGTAGACGAGTCGAGTCGAGTTAAATAAAGCAACCTTCGATTTGACTTGATTAGTTTTAACAAGTTTAGCATGCTTTTTGTTTATTATAGAAGAAAGAAAAAATTATTAATTTAAGGTAGTGTTATGATAAAATAATAAATAATAAATAATTTGAAGTGAATAATAAAAAAATATTTAATATAAAATATAAAATATTATTTTTTAAATATTTTTAATACTTTAAATATAATACCATCAAATTTATTATATTTTGAGTATATTTTATGTTAATATTTTATTAAATGAGCCGGCTCACGAGTTAACATGTCGATTTGGGGCTGGCTCGAGCCTACTTAAGAGACGGCTTGACTCACTTACACCCCTCATTAGCACTGACTGTATCAACTCTGATCTAAAACAAGCAACCGAAGAGGAACTTACAAGAGAAGCATAGAGAAACATCGCAATGAAGAAGGCAATCCTTGAACCCAGATCAAAACTGCCATTAATCTTGGCCCATGAAATGGAAGCAACACTAGGCGCAGCTATAAATAAAAAAAAGACAGGATGAAGCTCCTTCGGCAGTGCCTCGTTTGTTGGAAGTCTCTGATATAGAGTCACAAATAGCACAATGTAGTGTGCCAAACCAACCGCAAAGAAAAACACTGGCCCTTCTTTCAGCCCCATAGATGCGCCTAACAAAGCCCCAACAAAATTCCCCAAAACGGACAAGTGATTTGATGGATTTGCAACCTTCGAAAGCCTTCTTTCACCTCCCGACATCCACTGGCCATATATTTTCAGCTCCAGACACAGGATGGGGGCCATGAGCACATACCACAAGGAACAAGGAAGGTTCTTTGTGACCTGTGTTGGAACTCCAATGGCTAGAAAAAGGCAGGCTATCCATGGAGAGAAAAAGAAGTTGATTCTGACTGGATGGAAGTACTCCCTTTTAACAGCTTCGAAGTAAAATATCATCTTTAAGGAATAGATGGTTGCCACTAAGACAATTAATGCAAGTGCGATGAACCAGAGGACCAGATTAACATCCGTGCTTACGTTCAGAAAACTCAGGGATGATGATTTGGCAAATGTCTTCCATAACATTGCTTGGCTGCTCACACCAAGGCACATTCCAAAAGAGGATACAGGAAAGCGGAGGAGGAAAGGCCATGTCTTGTCTGCCGGCAGAACCAACTCCTCTCCTGCCTAAAATAGCAGAAAAAAATCATAGCTTTAGAATTCTTGATCGAGTAGAAATCATCTCAATATGATCCATCCACAAATGTAAATACTGCACGTAAATAGAATCACAATCTGAAATTGATTACCTTTAGTACTTCCAATTCTGGACCTTCAAAGGCATCATAGTACCGATCGACTGAAGGTAAAGCCTCAAATTCTGTATCATGAGAATCATGAATCTTCCCCTGATCCTGCGGCTTTCTGTGCAGGTTTGAAATCTGATTTTCGAGTTTCCCAGACCATGTCCTGAAACAATCGTAGCTTTCGTCCTCGAATATTTCCCCGCTCGGCAAAACCTGCTCAAATTTCTTGACAGAAGGGAAGTCAACGTGCATCCGTTGCGAGTGGAACATTGTCTGCTTTCTTTGCGGGAAGCTAGACGAATGAATCTCTGATGAATGATAAATTCTCTCGTCGCTCACCATTGCATCAGAATTGTAAATTAATATGTCTATTTTCGATCGGTCAATGCACAGAGCGGAGGGTGAGCCTTGAAAACCAAATGAAACAGAATGCGATCGATTATGGGCTTCGGCTGCGCCTGGAAGGAAAAAACCTGGCTTTTGGATGCCGGCAATGGCTGGGTTGTCACAGTTATGTGCAACCTCAGTTCCCTATAATAAAACATAGGAAAATTTCATATAATTCTCAAACATTTTATAGGTTAGAATCGAAAAACGTTTTCTATACTTACATTACAATCTCTTCGAGAACTGAAACTGGCATCAAAACCCACTACTCCATCAGCTGTTATGCGTTTGAAAAGAGGTGGAAGATCTTGAGGGAAACCATTCATGAACGATCCATGTCCTCGCTGGTTCTCCATCGTGTCAAGTTGGAACTGCGCCATCAAGCAATAGTTTAAAATCACACAAATTCTATTCTTCAAAAGACTAAGAAGAAGAAGATTATATATGGTGGAACAGCTCAGTCACTCGAAGGCTTTAAATCACAAACTATAAAACGAACTGAGAATCAAAACATTAAGTCAGCACTAGTGATGTCCTTTCTGGAAACCACTGTCAGCAAGCAAAGGCAAACCATCAGCATTAGATTAGGGGTTCATTATTAAAACGTTTGTAGCTTGCGTGTTCAGTTAGGTATAAGAGCACAAGTAATTCTGGTATAATTGGGTTTGAATTTTCACAGAAACCCACTTCTCAGCTTTAATGGTTTTCCACCACCATCTTCAGTCCAGCTTTTGTGGCATCAGCTCATGCACTATATTGCGCCTGACGTACATGAGTCGGAAACGTATCATGTGATTAAATTTAAAGTTAGAATTATTCTTTTAAAATCACATGATTAAAAACTATGTAATATCATTCATTGCATTTAAAACTTAGACAAATAAAGATATAATTAGTAATATTTTCGNAGGTACAAGAGCATAAGTAATTCTAGTACAATTGGGTTTAAATTTTCACAGAAACCGACTTCTCAGCTTTAATGGTTGTCCACCACTATCTTCAGTCCAGCTTTTGGGGCACCAGCTCATNAGGTACAAGAGCATAAGTAATTCTAGTACAATTGGGTTTAAATTTTCACAGAAACCGACTTCTCAGCTTTAAGGGTTGTCCACCACTATCTTCAGTCCAGCTTTTGGGGCACTATATTGCGCCTGACGAACATGAGTCGGACAAAAACTATGTAATATCATTGATTGCATTAAAAACTTTGAAAAATAAAGATATATTTAGTAATATTTCGTAAATAATCACATTAAATTACAAATAAATTTTTAATCCCGTCATTGATATAATATATATATATCTATATATATATATATATATATATAGGAAAATAGTTATGACATAAATATCATTTTAACTATTATTTATAACTAAAAAACATATGGTTATACTGTTTAGTTACATATAGAAAATTGCAGTTGTAACTCAATTTTATTACCATAGCCCAATTTGGTTTTAATTTTTTATTTTTATGCTAATTTTATTTACTTATCATATTGACTTATTTCTCGTGCAAATTTAAACATGATAGCATTCCCAGAAGAAGAAGAATAATAAACATGTCGAGATAGGTGGGAAAATATAAAGAAAAATCTAATATTTTTTCAAAAAAGTGAAGTATATAAAAGTTCATGAAGCATTAAAAATTGATTAAATTGATGAATAAACATAGTAGAACTTGACATTACTTGCTGAAATTGGAAAAATATGTCAAGCTCCGCCAAGGCTGGTGGGATTTCCTCGGTCTCTACAAAATTTGAGGACTAGTCCCTCGCAGTGTCAACTAAAGTGAATTGGCGGTCAGTGTCGACCCATAACCTTCCATGTCTTCATCGAGAGCCAATTGAAGGATTCCTTTTTTCTTTTAAGTGAAGGGGAGGGGGTGTCCAAGTCTCCCATCGGCTCCTTCCCTTGTCAACGTTTTGCTTCTCTCCTGGGAGATGGCAAAGGATCGCACCTACAGGATGGTTCTGCCTCTTCAGGAGTAGAGTCGGACAGAGAAACAGAAGGTCAGCGAGTGGTTGTGGGTTTGCTTAGGGGAGTCGATCGTGTAGTTACTTTTGGGCAGAGAGGTGTTTGGTCCTCCAACAAAAGCTTCTTCGTCAGAGGCAGTTTTCTTGCCTTTATCTTTCTCTGCATCAACCGAATGAGATCAAACAATAATAGTAACTCAGTTATGGTGTTTTGGACTACGATCAATGTTTTTGACTAAGAAGTAACAAACTTAGCACCATTGGTGTTGGCCATCACAACGGCAACTCCACCAGAGAACTCTATAAGATTTACCTTTTATAAGATTATCTTTCAACAGAGAGAACTTCAACTTCTATTGCTTCGAAGTAAACTTTTTAGAAACTATCTTCACTCTCAAGTGACTTCCATAGCGCCAGAAGCAAGCCACAGCTCTCGAGTAACCTGACACTTCAACACTTGGTTAACTGTTCCCTCCTGGGTGTACTGGGGCATTGGTAGTTTACGTCATGTAAGCATTGCTTTGACACCGTGCAATTCTTGCAGTAAAGAATTGATCTTATCTACCAAAATATTTGTCGGGTTGGTGTGAATACCCCAACCGCTGGCGCAGGTGCCAATGACGAACTGTTTCTTCTAGTCATTCACTTTGTTCTTAACTCCAAGCAGTTGAAGATTTTTTCTCACGAAGAACATGACGAAGCCATCCTTGTCAACCTTGAAAGAGTAGAAATTGTTGAACAGGTCAGTCAACCAATGAATTGCCTCCCGACGGCAAAGACCATGAAGATCATGAAGGCAACGATCGAATTAGGGAGGACCTATGTTGGAATGACTCTACATTTATTGAAGAAGATCCGCGGCTTGGAGCAGAGAGGCGGTCAAAGCCCATACCTAAATTGGTCCCTTTAGAAGCCAAGTCAGGGATGAAGCTGCTTATTGTCGAATCCGACTCCCGGGCTTATTGCAGAACAATGTTCTTATCTAAGATAAACTTTTACATTTTCTTTATGTCCGCTGTGGTCATAATAGATGCATCGATGGCGGGGTAAGTTTTGAAGAGACTAGGAGAATACTTTGGAGCCATCACGAGATTGCAGACATAGAAAAGCACGAAAAGAAATCAAATGAAGGAAATGAAAGAAGGTACGAGTGCGTAAAAAATAAAAGACGGCCACAAGCCCTATTTATAGGTTGGGCGTGTAAATTAAAGTGCCCTAAATTGATAACTATCACACCAAATATCATTTCACATTAATTAAAATATTATTTCATTACAAATGAAATGATTACATTTTTTTTAAGGAAAAATTTAATAAAAGAGTCTTCCGCCACTTTAGTTGAGGCATTCCCCTACTGAAGCATTCTTTAGAAGACAACTCTCCGGCCAACCTAATTTGCTCCATTCGGTTTACGTCTTGATGGAATTTACTCAAAACAGTCGACTCACAAATAGGCCCTAACTTAGGTCGTACATTGCTCAACATGCTTTGAAGTGCAACAAACTCTGCCTCCAACCTCACATAACAAGCTAGCAACTACTCCATAGGCACACCAGTAAGCTCTCTGGTCACCTTTGCTGAAGGATTGGCCATTTCCCTGATTCGGTTGTTCATTGAACCGAAGGAATGCTTTTGGCCCTCCAAACGCTCTTGCTGGGAACTGTTGAATGGTCCGATCGACCAGTACACACCTTGGTTAATCGATTGAAGAGGTGCAACGACCAAATTTTTTGGCTCGGCTGCAAGCATTGGGGCAGAATCAATAATGGCATTCTTTGATGATCTACCATCAATATGATTCTCTGGTGCAGCCGACTCATCTATATTACGAATAATGTCAAGGAATTATTAGACCGCCAAATAAAAAAAATTCACATACCCAAAGATTTATTTAATTCAAAAAGCGTAATGGAGAATTCTTCTGTTCCTTGAGCCGGAGGACCTTCATCCCTAGTCAGCAGAGGGGAGAAGAATCAATAACCGCCTTTTCTTTCAACCTCCCTTGAACACCCTCAGTTCTTTCGGAGGGTGGGATGACTCGATGGCTTTCCTCCGGAGTCACGCCCATGTTTGGACCATGAGTCAGATATTTCTGGCGATGGTCCATTTTCAGAAATTTTTTTGGTGACAGAATGTCAAGACCTTCCGAAGTAGCAACTTGGTCGATTGACTCAGCTTCGGCTGTCCATCGTTTTTTTTCTTATAAATTTTTTTCTTCTTCCTTTCGACTGCGCCAGGTGTAGGAAGACGAAAGCCTTCCAAAGCCAAAATTGATTCTTAATGTTCTTCTTGCTCGAACTATCAGCCTTGATGTTGCTCGAAAGACCAAGAGACATTGAATGAAATATGAAAAATGTAAACCTTCATGCCTTTTTTATAGAGAAAATTGGGCACATAACACAAGGGATATATAATTATTAAATTAGTTCCTTCGCTTACTATGTCATTTATTACATAATAATTTTTATGCTCTTATTGTGGTTGTCGCTATGAAGGAAAATTGGAAAACTAATATGTATATGATAAAAATGTCAATACGAATCTTCAAGGGATCAAGCGACTAGAATATAGCCTCAAACGATCGAAGTTCTGAGCCAAAAGGCATGATCCAGATTGGACAAGCGGTTGACCGACTGCACGGCAGGATCGACCGCGAATTATCGATCGACAAACCTAGTGTCGGACATAGTCGATAGAATTGTCGACCGACTACCCGACCTCTCACCAAAGTCGAACAAATACCTATGATTGATCGACCAATTTCCTCGATGGGAATGATATTGCATGCGATTGACTGGCATAATCAATCGACTCCAAAGCATCTTGCGATCGACAAACCATTATATTTTATTTGTATTATAAATGTATTTTTTACTCGGCAGACACATCGATTCAATTATTTAAGCAGTAACTATAATTGTTCCCTCTCTTTTATAACAGTAACTCTTAGACCCCTATAAGTAGGATGTCAGAATATAAATAAAAAAAACTTTCTACTCTCTCTCTCTATACTGTCTCTCTTTTTTCTCCTATGAGCTCTAACTCTCGGGGCGTGTATTTCCAAAAGCAATTTAGGATTCAACAAGTGAATTTGATTTAGGTTTAGTAAATTTGATTTGAGTTTGATGAAATTAATTAAGTTCTAGTATAAATATTGTTTAAAAAAAATATAAAAATTAATTGAAGTTAGGTGTGTCTGCATTTAAACAACCAAAAAGCACTATTGCGACTTGCATAGAAGGGGGGCAGCATATAAACATTATAAATAGTAGGTGCGTGGTGACAGCCACAATGACCCATGCAAACATAAAAAAAACACTACTCGAGTCAAATATATGTATAGCTATGTATGCTTAATATAAGCCTTTTTTATGTTTTTATGTGGAAAGAATATTTGATGTAAATATTTTTTGTNATATATATATATATATGTCTGTGTGTGTGTGTGTGTTGTCACGTACCTCTGCCTGTTGGTTGGCATCAACAGTATAAAACCCCTCAGGTTGGGGTGTGAAATAACATCTGATACAATTTGGCCTTGAGGGGATGGTAGTCGAATTATTGGGCACAATAGGGGTGGCTTGAGACTCGTATAATAGCCTCTGACAATTCCTTCTTTTTTTGTTTTTTCAACTATATATATATTCAAGTTTTTATAAAAATTTTAGAAGCAATCACAATAATAAGTTTAATACCAAGTACTTGGATGAGCTTCATGAGTTCTCTTTATCATTCTGTTGAGTGCTGCATGCATAAGTAGCTAATTTTATTTTGCATGAAACAAAAAACTTTTAGCCATGTCATTTTTCATATTCACTTGCCTAATTTCTTATTTCTGTCATGAATTGAAATGGTGCACAACTCGACGCATCCAAAGTCAATAGATATGAGAAATGGTGCACAACTCGGCAGAAATTTAAAATGTCGCCGCGCCGCACATGACGTAGGTCATATGCATCTAATCACAAAGTCTAAAAAGGATTACATGGGCATTGCAAGAGTCAGCGTTTAAAATGATGCGGCACATTGCTCAAATCTCTGTCAAATGCATTTAGCCAAGGTCATCATTTTTCTTAGTGTCAGCACAAAATGTTCACCTCCATAACACCAAAAAATCGACCTAGTGTAAGCATTTGCACATTTAGGATCACTTTTTTTTTTTTGTTTATTTTTTATATTTTTCTTTATGCTTGAAATAAAATAGGTTTATTATGTTATAATATATTTAGTTATTTTTAAAATACTCAAAATAAATTACTTAATTTGAGCATTTAAAAAAATTAACTATTTAAAAAAAACACAAAAATACACTAAATAAATAGGTTTTATAAAATAAAAAAAGTAGCCCCAAAGAAGTCATAAATTATATCTTTTGATTATTATTTTATTGTAGAGGAAGCATCTGAAGGGATGGAAGAGGCGATGTGACGGTCGGTGGTTAACCATCCGGAAGTACGGACTGAATATTTTTTCCCCCAAATTAGCTACCGCGCTCTAAAAAACAAACACTGCATTTCAAATTCAAAACTCATACGCTCATATCTAAAATGATAATAATAATAATAATAATATCTCAAGCGCTTGAGTTGACATCCCGAGTCTCAATCCAATCCAAATTCACCCGC
The DNA here is from genome assembly GCA_002079205.1 of Phalaenopsis hybrid cultivar. NCBI lineage: Eukaryota > Viridiplantae > Streptophyta > Magnoliopsida > Asparagales > Orchidaceae > Phalaenopsis > Phalaenopsis hybrid cultivar. The sequence continues at coordinate 102,001 of JXCR01147459.1, read as the reverse complement.
CAATAAAAAAGCTAATCAGTCGATCAAGTTCAAGACAGTACATTTTTCATAAATACAAAAGAAGTTGATGATTTCATATCAATTAAAAAAAGGGCACATTTACATGCATACCATCCAGTTCTTATGTATTTACCTATGCATTTTCTAATGCATAAATATAGTGGCATGTATGATTAAAATTTGAAGTTTAGGTGTTAGATATGTAAATACATTGAAATTAATTGGTATGTATGTAAATCTTCCAAATAAAAAAAAAAAAATTAAAAAATCTAAATGCTCACATGTACAAATGTCTCAGGCTACCACCCTTTATAAGTCCAACTACCTGAGCTTCCTATCTTTCTTGAAGCAGACTAATTGCAGAACCAAAAAATGGTTGCTGATGAAATTTTTTGCTAGTGTTGCAAGCTGGAGCGGTTCATCACTCCATTCAAAATTCATTCCCATATTTAGTGTCTTCATTAGAACAGCACCGGAAACTTGGAGACTGCATCTCCAGTTAAAAGCACCTATTTTGCCTGCTTTTGTCATTTTCCTCTTCTCTAGTAAGAAATCCATTTGCCTGCACAAGTTAGGAAAAATGAAAATAGCTCAAATGGAGAAGGAAACATTATGTGCAGAGATCGGATGTAGAGTTAGATTCGGACGCCAATCCCAAACTGACACATGTTCAGTATTTAAAAAATATTAAACTACACAATACTAGTAACATTAAAAATAAAAGTACAAAGTATGAGGTTTTGACATTTCAATTTCTACAGTAAGTGTTTTAAGTTCTTATTCCAATTTTAGGGTTTAGGGTTCGTCATTTTCTCCCAGTCACTCGATATTCCTCTTTTCTCCTAAAATTAGGGTTCGTCATTTTCTTCTCATTCTTGGAATTCACTTTGGTTTCTTCTTCTCTGTGTCAATCGACATTCATTTTAGGATTCCACACATCTCCCAGTACTCAATTTACAAATCAATTTGCTCGCAACAAAGAAGAGACTAGCTTCAATATACAACAAACGATAGCTAATTGACTCATCTCTCTTTTTTTCTGNGGATGTAGAGTTATATTCGGACGCCAATCCCAAACTGACACATGTTCAGTATTTAAAAAATATTAAACTACAGAATACTGGTAACATTAAAAATAAAAGTACAAAGTATATGAGGTTTTGACATTTCAAATTCTACAGTAAGTGTTTTAAGTTCTTATTCCAATTTTAGGGTTTAGGGTTCGTCATTTTCTCCCAGTCACTCGATATTCCTCTTTTCTCCTAAAATTAGGGTTCGTCATTTTCTTCTCATTCTTGGAATTCACTTTGGTTTCTTCTTCTCTGTGTCAATCAACATTCATTTTAGGATTCCACGCATCTCCCAGTACTCCATTTTACAAATCAATTTGCTCGCAACAAAGAAGAGACTAGTTTCAATATACAACATACGATAGCTAATTGACTCATCTCTCTTTTTTTCTCAAGTATTGCCACATATGAGTGCAAACATCCCTTCAGTCATTCTTTTTTAAAAGAGTTTTTTTTTTTGGTAGCATTTTTCTACTGTGCAGTCATGATGGTNGTGCAAACATCCCTTCAGTCATTCTTTTTTAAAAGAGTTTTTTTTTTTTTTTGTCACATTTTTCTACTGTGCACTCATGATTGTACCTTTGTTAGTACTTCTTTCTATGCATTTTTCTTCTATACAACAGGATTCTATTTCAGTTTTTCATGCAAGCAATTATTTTTACTGGTATTTTTCTTTGCTCACATTTTAAATAATTTTTGCAAATTCGCTTCATTGTTTCGTTGTTACAAATATTAGTTATTTATAATTGATTTTTTTTGCATATACTTTCTGTATATTTAATCCGTGCATAGTTGTACCTCAGATTTTCTTGAGTACAACCATATTGTACATGGTTTTACATCTTATCTCGATATCAACCATGTTATAGTGGTCGTATTTTTCGTTACAGACATTCTGAACTGTTATAGCTTGATTTATTTATTTTGTTGTTCTAAATATAAGTTCTTTAAGGTTTTTATCTGGGTGCACAGTTCTTTTGTATAATTATATTTGTACCTGGTTGTCTTCAACATTTCACAATAACAATCATGCTACATTATTTGTATTTTTCACTGCACGCACATTGTAAATATTTGTTTTTTCTTGACATCCTTATTTTGTGGTTGCAAACATCATGTTTATCATAAAAATTTTATTTTTTTTCTGATTTTTTATTTCTTCTATACAATCATGTCATACATGATTATGCATCAACATTTCTCGAGTACAACTATATTGTAGCGTTCGCATTTTTCATTGCACACATTTCGAACAATTATTATAGTTTGATATACTTATTTTGTAATTCTAAATATAAGTTCTAACATAATCTAAAGATATGTAATAATCTGATGTCTTTCCAGACAAAAAATTATTGTGTGCCTACTTTTACAAAAATGTTAAATTATGCATCTCATTCCTAACAACATGAAAAGTTTAATACCAGTTTAAAACTCACTGATATGGAAAATAATTGAAATTGGGAATACATTTAAAAGTAAAATAAATATTATTGTTATTTAGAAACATAATTATTCACTTCAATATCTTTCACCTTTTAACTCTTCATGCTGTTACTCCTTATAAAATATCCATTTTACTAATTTTTTGTTGCATTATTAATTATGCTAGTTAATATTATTTTCACATTACAACATTTTTAATTAGATTTTAATCCTTCAATATTAAGTTTAATCCTGTTGCCTTAAGTAAATTTTAATCATATGACTTTACATAGTTAGATATTAAATTTCTTTCTATTTATATATGTAATAATTATATATTTAATTTATTTTATTTCCATTATTATTTTATGTCAATAAAGTTCTAAATATTTTATTGAACATACAAATATATTTATTTTGATATTTTCTCCTTAGTTTATATTTATAATTTTATGTCACTTAGACATATATTCTCAATATTTGAGTCCTTTTTTTTAATATTTATGCTAATTTTTTTTCTAATAATTTAATGCCAACTTAACTTTCTACTTTATTTCTTTTTACCTTTCAAGGCTAAATTTATCAACTAATATTGCTTAAAATTACTCATTCATTAATTAATAAGAGAATGTATACATTATCTAATACGATAATTTTATATACATTATCTCATTCATTAATTAATAAGATAACTTTATATACATTATCTAAACTAAATTTTTGTATCCTTTAAAATACAAAACTTTTTAATAAAACTTTAGGTTAACTATAATTTCTTTTTCATTTGAAAATAATAAAAAAGAATGATTAAATATTTCTATAAATAATTAAGTCAATACATTATTTAAAACTCACACTAATTTTGCCCAATATTTGAATAATCGACAATCAATTCTCTCTCCTATTTCTATATAACTCACATTCAATATATATATAATCATTAGTTAAATAGTATTTGCGTTTTATTCTTAAGAAAATTTAAACAAAAATCCTAACTTTTATTTTTTAATGCAAAAGGACTTTGAAGCTAACCGTCACTGTCTCGATTGAAGCTATACAGCCCACACTCGGTTTAGTTCAGGTGCAATTCACACGAAGCTCCAAATCTTATTCACAAGTTGCACGAGACTCTTTTCCTTCGTCTTGTCTCGATCGATCGCACCAACAACCAGCTCTAGCTCGCCCGCTTGCTGGTCGCTCAAATTTATATCCCGATCAAGCTCACGACAGCCTAGATCACAAGATGCCTGCCCCAATACAACCTTTTAATCTTCGCCAGCTTCGATGTTCTTGGCTCGATTGCTAGCATCGCCGCCCTCATTCAATGCCTGCGATGATGCTCAAAAAACAAAACTCACCTAGATTCTTTCTCTCCATCTCGCTGTCACACTAGGTTTCGAAATCCAAAAAAACTCACTCAAGGAAACACTCGTCTTGCTCTCCATCCCTAGTTAACTAGCTTCTCCTCACTCTCTCCCCCACAAGTGTAATGCTAGCATTACAACGAGCTTTAAAACTGAACGTTACAACATTTCTCCTAATCTTCTCATATAATAACGTCCAAAAGAATCCAAAACCTAAACCTCCCTCCATGTCAATACCCTAAAGATAAGATCATCCTAAGACCAATTTAACCCAAGCCTCTAGCCAACCCCCTTCCCTTGGTTTAATACCCCATAAAAATCGTTCACTTACCTAGAGGTAATCCACACATCCTTGCCACACACCACAGCAATTAAAAACCTTGGATTCACACCTCCAGGACTAGGTTACTATCGTTAATGCATTGTAGATGTATGGTTAAAGTCTAATCTCTCACCATTACAAGCATTTAAGTTTCAATGCAAGAGTTCTTTCATGCATTGGTGCATTGTTCATCAACTTATTAATAAGCTCTGAGGATAAAAAGCGGAACTAAACTGCAAACCAAGCCATAAAGCAAGAAAATATTAACACCTGAAGGAAGCAGCTGCGTCGGTTTGCTTTCAGCGATTCATGGTGCTAACAAGATAGGATGCCCAGACCTCATCAGCAGGTGGCGGTGGCTGTACCCAGTGGCCAGGTATCCGACTGCATTCAGGACAACAACATCATCATATAAATAAAGGCGCATTTACATACACAGCACACAATTCTTATGTATTTACATATCTCACACCTAAACTTTCATAGCTACACACAGCACTCAAATCTTTAATATCACAATAAAGATAGTACTATTACCACTTTATAATAGGAGTGAAATATACATTTTTCGTACATAAGTTTAAAGCAACAAATTACTATGTATGTAAATCTGAAAGATTAGGTGTAAGATATGTAAAAACATAGGTATTGAGTGCTAGGTATGTAAATTTCCCATAAATAAATCAAAAAGCACGGAGTTTGAAGGATATGCATTAACAAAAACAATGGTAGAAAAAAACTATACAGAACTACTGCAACCAAAATGATCTCACTATGAAGACCAAACAAAAGCATTCTATGGCAACGATGAGAGATGCAAGTCTCAAAGTTAACATTCATAGAAACAAAATTTGTGCGCATTTAAAAGAGAAAATAAGCAATCTTAGTATTTGCTTTCCAAAAGGATATTTTATTCAATATTTTATGGATTTAGCTTTTAGTTTTCTTTTAAATCATGTGTATGTGTTATCTGGTTTCTATAGTCATCCTCTGGTCTCGTAAGCACATTTTCTTAGTACCAACTCAGCATTACGTGAATAAACAAGAAAATGTACATACCTTCCTCCAGGTTTGATGTAAGCATCCCAAATGCTTCTAACCTGCAGGCAATGACAAATGAACAACAATAAAAAGCACTCAATTAATAATTACAGGATAAAGGTACTTGCTTCCTTTCCAGAATTAACATATCCAAGAGGACTTGGATAAATATAGACCAAAATTAAATAAGGATTTATGTAGCTCATTATTCCCTTGAACAGAATGGGTTCTCCACAAACTATTCAAATCACAAGCACAACAAAAGCTTTTAACGCAAGCAGGTTTAGAAAATTTTCTTCTAGCTGTTCTATATCTGCATGATTTCATTTTTTGCCTACATTATGCATGTATACTTCTCAAATTTTTGCCCTCTAAATGACTTAATCATAGTCCTACACGGAACAAGACAGCAGCCATTAGCTTGGCAAGCATTCTAAACCTCCTTCTCATTCTCAAGAAGATCATTTCCATTCTCCAGAGATTTCTTCTTGCCCTCCAAAGATAATTCTCACTCTTGGGAGTATGGTAAAAAGGTCAACTTGGTTGGTAGAGACAATCATTATTAGGTAATAGAGGAAACTTGGCTAAGAGGTTGATTAGCAACATTTTGTTGTTGGACACCAGACAAGCCATAGTTTCCTGGAAGCATTAAACTCAGGAGACCTCGAGCATCACTTTCTTTCTCAGATCTCTTCCCTATCTCGTCTGCTATCTCTCTCAACCTCTCCCCCATAGTAAAGGTTTATCTTGTAACTACACAGTGAAAATAATAATAAGATATAGATTATAACCGAATCATTCACTCTGTGCCATTTTTCTGTTATTTTTCTATTTTATGTCTATTATGCCTCGTCCTCCAAGTCATAATTAACTTCATTTGTAGTGAATTCTTCCGCTCATTCTCAAACCTTGAGAAATCTCCCTTTTTGCATCACTGGCAAGGCCTTTTTTTTTTTTTTGGATTCAGTCTACACCATATCTCCACCCTAGCCACTCCTTAAAATATCCTTCTTTAGGATAAACAAAGAGTTGCCAAACTGATAGCACCTCTAATTCAAATGAAAAAGCAGCCAGAATTAACTAAACACTTTAATAGTTCACATAAAAAGTTTATACACAAGTAAGATTATTGTAGTTGAGATATGAGACAAAGCTAGATTATTCAGACTCTGCTATAAGATATTAAGAAAATAAATGCGATGCCAGCCTAGATCAAAGGTTAGTTCGAGTCTAGACTTAACCATTCCCATTAACGGCTTTTAATTGGATTTATTTCAAATTATCCAGCAACAGTCATCCAAATCCACCACCTGATGCACCGACACTCCATCCAAATGTTTAAAGTAGTTCCTGGCCATCCACAGGAACCACATGGCAATATAAGGAAAATAAGCTAAGAAATGATTTTGTCTACCCTCAAGATTCCAGAATGAGCAACAGTCATCCAAATCTCCCCAAGCATGAAGAATATATAGATGTGAAAGTGCTCACCCAGCCTTTTCCAAAAAGCTATAGCAAAGGGACAGTTAAAGCAGATGTGTAAAGTAAATTCCTCCTCCTTTCTACATAACAAGCATTGTGAAGCAAACCGCAATCCTTTGAGCTTTAAAATATTACCATAAGACAATAATTTGTGAAAATGCCTCCACATAAAGAATGACATAGGACTAAGCACCTTACCCCAAATAAGTTTTCCTCACCTAACCTGATTATGGAGATGAAGATCCTGATAGATACTTTTAGCAACAGATTTGTCATTAGGCAATTTAAACATTAAAGCATCTTTTACCCCTTTTATTATTTGAATTTTGGAGATGTACAGTGCATTTACCTCCCCTATGTTATCTTTCAACATAGGGAAGTTCCATTCACCATCCAGCCAAAAATCAGCTACCCTCATATCCATTGTGTTCCTATGTATCTAATATTGTAGGTCTTGCAAAGCCTAGCTGTCCTTCCAAAATTAAATTTGTTCATCTCCAATATCCCAATAAATATAATTTTCAGCCATATGTCTAACCTTCACCATAGCTTTCCAGATTTTTGAGTTACCCACTCTCCAATTCACGCAAGTGGGATGATAAATCTTACAATATTTCAACTTCATAAATGATGCCCGTAGACACTCCCCCCTGCTTAATTTTAACCACAAATTTATGTAATTTATTTATATCATGTGATGGAGCTCTCTAAATCCCAAAACCCTCCGTCTCCAATGGTTTGCACATTGCTTTCCAACCCAACCAGCACTTATTTGATGTCCCCCCGACCCACAAAAAACTTATTGAAGCATCTTTCCAATACTCGTTGAGTACTTTTTTTCAGTTCAAGTCCTGTAAAGCATATATAGGACTAGAGTTAAGCACACTTTTAAGCAAGGTGATTCTCCCCTCATAGGATAGAAAGTGATTTTTCCAGTCAACTATTCTTTTTTTTAATTTTATCCACTAGATCATCCAACTGAATTTGCTTTCTTCTCCCCCTTAATAGGTTCACTCCCAGGAACATTAGTGGCAGATTTGTTAAAGAGAAAGTAGTGCATTGTGCATCCAGTGTGTTGAGCCTGTTTTAACCTGCTTTCCAACAATAAAATTACATTTTCTTTTATTTGAAATTATAATCTAAGAAATTTTACTTTATATACTGTTTGGTTGCCCTGACATACACGAAAGCTCCCCTTCTCTCGATAGAGTTGAATATCACCTTCTGCTTCCTTCATTTAGTCTAGACTCGACCCAGAGGAATTCCTCTTCTCGCAGAGAGACGCGACCTCCCTTCTCCTTTTACTTTGTACCAACAACACCCTTCCTCTCGCAACACCTGCACAGGAAGCCTTTGACGCCGCCACCTCCTTCACACTCGACACAGTCTTGCTCATCGTATATACGAGTCTTTTCCTCTTTCGGCTTCTTCTCCTTTGGTCTTTCTTCTTCCTCTGCAAGAGCACAGTGTCGAAGATGCCATGAGTAGGGCATGGCTTCCTCTTCGTCTGCACGAAGTCCTCCGCCCTTTTCCTCTTCGACGCTACTCAAAAAAGTAATAACTAAAATAAAAGAATAATACTATTAATAAATAAAATTTAATTATAACTAAATCAAGGGGGAGGGCAAAAAAAGCAAGAGAGAAGAAGAGACTGCAGAAGTAACGACAGTGAATGAGAAAAAAAAAAAAAAGAGGAAACAAAAGAGCAGTGAGTGCCTCTTACCTGTTTCAACACCGATTTCAAGTCGAAGGAAAGCATCGTCGAGGGCTTGCGGTGCGGGATCGAGCCGTGTTGAAGAGTTAAAGGGCGTAGGATTTCGTGTAAGCGAAGAGGAAGTCGAGCCTTACTCATGGTTGCTTTGACGTTGTGCTCTTACAGAGAAAGAAGGAAGACCGAAGAAGAAGAAGCCGAAAGAGAAAAAGGTTTGTACATACGGTGAGTCAAGACTGCATCGTGTGTGAAGGAGGCGGCAGCGTAAAAGGATTCATGTGCATGTGTTTCAAGAGGAAGGGTGTTGTTGGTGCAAAGGAGAAGGAAAATGGAATTTACGTCTCTCATGCTAGAAGAGGAATTTCTCTTAGTCGAGCCTAGACTGAAGGGAGCAAGAGGAAAAAGGTGATACTCTGCCCCATCGAGAAGAGAATGGGAACTTTTGCATGCGTTAGTGGAACCAAACAATATATAAGGTAAAATGGTTTAGATTGCAGTTTAATGATTATATCATATTATATTATATTTTATTTTATTTTATTTATAT
>JXCR01147459.1:49498-91041 GCA_002079205.1 Phalaenopsis hybrid cultivar | reverse complement strand
CCTCCAGAGATGATGGTTACACTGGTCACATTTGCATTAGAGGGAGAAGCGGTCAGATGGTAACGAGGACAACTACAGAAGAAATATAGAGTTATAGTTGGCCACATGATTCAGTGGGATGAGTTCTTGAACACTTTTAAAAACTGTTTTGTATCATTATAAGGCAGAAGACAAAAGCAGAATAAATTTATCTAGCTGGTATAAAGTGATCGCTCAATTATGCAATACGAGGCAGAATTCACTATTCTCTCAAGACATGTGCTTCAATTGATTCCAAATACAGAAGAAAAATGTCATTGATTTCTAACTGGGTTAAAGGATATATTAGACAGTCATTGATTCCACTTGAAATCGATGATTTTTCTGTGTTGTGGAGAGAGTCAGAAGAATTGAATTGAATCTAAAAGCTATTCAGAGGAGGGAGATTCATAAGAGTAAAAATTTAGAGGGATTTTGATTTCCTCAGAACCCTCAAATCACGCAGTCTTTTCAGTCAAGTAAAATAGGTGGCGTTAAGACTAAATTTGAAGAGAAAAAATATGGCAAGTGCAGAAGGTCTCACAAGGGCGAGTATCTATCTGTACCCAACATTTGCTTTTAGTGTCACTGGTCAGAACATATGGCAGGAATTGTCCTAGATTGGGGCTAAAACAGATTCAAGAGGATGTGATGCACCACCTCAAAGAAATTTTTATAGACCAAGAGCAACTGAATATTCAGGATCAATGTTGAATCCTGCTCAAATCAACAGAATGTCCAACTTGGAGAATATGCTCCTTCACAACAGAAAGCTAAGGACTCCTCAGACGTTATCACATGTATGTTTTACTTTTAAATTTGTTAACCCAATGCACTTTTGAGCATAATAAAATTCATATCATGTCATTCATAAAATAAAAAATTTAAATATATTAAAAAATCGAGCCTAAATGTCCAATGCAATGATTTAAATGATAAGTATCATATATCTTCAAAGTATACCGATAAGAATATTGTTTGATTCGAAAACATCATATTATTTTATTATTAACAAACTAGTTAAAGTGATGCATTTCAATATCATTTTTATGTCTGCGATATTATCAGTTAGAATATACTTTTATGATGCGAGATCGATCATGCACTGCAAGCCTTTGATGTTGATTCCCTTTGACTAGGGTTTGACATCAAAAATTATATTTAATCGCATCATTTTAACTAGGTCCTCTGCTATAAAAGAGTGTGATGCTCTCGAATCAAACAATATTCTTATCAGTCTACTCTGAATATATATGATATCTATCATTAAAATTATTGCATTGAACATTTAGAGTGAACTTATTAATATATTTAAATTATTTATTTTATGAATGAAATGACATGAATTTTACTATGCTTAAAGTTGCATTGGGTTAACAATCTTAAAAGTAAAATATGTTTGTGATAACGTCAGGGGAGTCCATAGCTTTCTGTTATGAAAAAACATATACTTTGGGTTGGACACTCTGTTGGGTCTGACCAAGATTCGACGCTGATCAAGAAGATTCAGTGGCCCTCAATCTATCAAAGCCTCTCTGAGGTGGTGCATCATTGCTCCTAGAATCTGTAAGAACCCTCTGACCCAATCTAGGATAGTTCTTTGTCATATGTCCTAACTAGTGACACCAAAAGCAAGTGTTTGATCCAAACATATACTCGCCCTTGTGAACACTTCCGTACTCTTCACATTTCTTCTTTCAAACTGAGTCTCAACGCTATGGATTTGGCCTTCTCAGCACCCGTACTACCAAACTGGAAAGATTGTCTACTATGAGAGTCCTAAGGAAATTTAAATCCTTCTGAATCTCTTCTCTTTAAATGTCGCTTCTCCTCTGAACAGCTTCTAAATCCAACTCAATTTTCCTGACTCTCTCTACCAACACAGAAAAATCATCAATTTTAAGAAGAATCAATGGTTGTTTAATCATATCTTTCAGCCCAGATAAAAATCGATGACACTTTTCCTCAACACTTGGAATTAAATGAGGCACATAACTTGAGAGTATAGTGAATTTTGTCTCATAGTGCATAATTAAGTGATCACTTTGTACAAACCGGATAAATTTATCATGCATTTCCCTCCTAGCAGACAGTGGCACGAACAAGTCTTTAAAGATGTTCACAAACTCGTCCTACTGAATCATGTGGCTAGTTCTACCCCTATATTTTTCCTGTAACTATCATTGTCACCATCTCTCTACTTCTCCCTCTAATACAAATGTGGTCAGTGTAACTATCTCTCCGGATGATAAGATAATCTATGTAAGATTTTTTTCCACTCTTAGCAGTCAGTTTTCAGCATCCACCAGTCATTCTCCTTCAGAAAAGAGAAGTGCATTCATATCCTGAAATAATTTTAAGGATCTGTCAATCTGACATTCCCACTAGAACTGGTATGAGTCTGAAAATTATTAAACAACTGCATTACTACAATAATCATCTCATTAAGTACATCTGTATTCAAACAAATCTGTGAGAGTAACTCAACTTGTCATATCATTTATAATTTTTTCCTATTTATTTTTCATATTTCTAAAATAATATAAGAAAGATTATAATTAGACACAATTTAACCTTACATTAATATCACTTATGAATTAGTTTAATCGTCTTAATGACTCTTTCAGATAATGATCCAACCTAACCAGACCTTAATACCATTTTTGTCATGACCCGGCTCAATAGCTTAAAATTAACGAAGTCAAGAACTGCTAACTCTCCAAAAATTTATAGAACCTTCCAATATATAAGAGCCACTAAAATCCATAGAGTGCAATAAAATCAAATTATCTAGAAATAACATAATTGAAGGCCACATTTCAAAAAAATATTGAACAGTGTATCACTATCTAAAAAAAAACAGTGAAAAGTAATCATCTTAAATACCTAACAGTAGTGGTCATTCTATAAACCAAATCTCTTCCATCAGACATATCAACTTATAACTTTTCTTTTCCAAAAATAAACAATTAAATTTAATAGCAAATTTGATTTAATGAGCAATTATAATCTTAATATATATTATATTATTATGCTAATGTTATGTATGAATGACCAAAAGAAAATTGTATTCATTCCCGTATAAAACTTTAAATTTATCTCTTCCCATTTTAGTTCAAGTTTTTGAGCTTTATAACATTTTTAAGAGGCATAACAGAATTACCGTTATACATTTATCTCTTCCCATTTTAGTTCAAGTTTTTGAGCTTTATAACATTTTTAAGAGGCATAACAGAATTACCGTTATACCCAAATATATTCTCAAAAATAGACAAAGTTACCTAAAAAATGTACCAGAAGGTACCCTCAATTGCATCTGAAAGTACACTTATCATTTCTTTTAATATGCACGAGCACATCACATCCTCTGTCAGTACCATATTGGGGTAATTCTATATGACTTAAACTTTTGCATTTCATTTTCTTTAAATTACCTCCTTTTAAAAATATTGAATATTCATTTCTTTCCATTTTCTTTCCTCAAATTTTCAAACTCACAAAATGCATATAATTATAAAATGATTGTTTAAAACATTAAAAAAAATTTTATTAAATAAATAAAATTTTAATACATATAAAAAATAATTATTAACCTGATTAGCTTGCTTATCACACCGCACCCTAACCCCTAACTTTCTAGGCTTAAATAAACATTTAAGTTAAATAAACATTAACATTTTATTAAATATTAATTCTAAATTAAGTAAATTAAAGTTTGATTTTTAATTAAAACATACCTTATATTTTACAATGATTCGTCTCTCGATTTTGAAATTGAAACTTCAATTTCTTCCTGTTCCAATCACATTTACAATTAACATTAAATGAATAATCTTAAATATAAATATATATATACAAATAGATATGTATGCTTTTTTTTGAAAAGCCCAAGGGTTGATTTTATTGAAAAAGAAAGGATACATAAAGGTTGTATGAGAGGGTCTAATAGAGACACCCTACCCATACAATACCAAGTATAGTAATACCCCAACAAAAAGATACTGATAGACTCAATAAAAAAGTAAAACAAATAAAAACAAGCGGAAAAAAGTTGCTAGGGACGAGTCACTTCAGCCCTGACTCTTCTAATTTTAGGAGCGGAGTCGAATAACAAACTTTGAAGATTTGTGTCATTGTCAGGAGTAACCAAAGTATCATCTATTAATTTTCCAAGTTTGAGTGTGCCCCCAGCCTTCTTCTTCCGCCGAGAAGTGTAAACATGTCATTCTCCATCTGAAGATTGCCTAATATGATCCTCAATCTGATTAGATATTAAAAACGCAGTAGAATGAAAGACAGTCATTGTCACAACGATAGGTTCTAGTGTATGTAAAGTGTGAATTGTCACATCTGCACTTGATACTTCCTGAATAATTACTGCGAGACTATCCTGAATTTCGGTTCGAGCATTATCCGTTGTAGTATGATCAAGAGAAGGGATCCCAGGGGCAGACACCAACTCCTATCTTGTGGTGATTCCCTCCTCAGGTTGGCTGTCATCAGGTTTGTTGGGAGAGCGTTCAGGCACGTGGGGTGCACTAATAGTATGTTCCTGTTTTTGACTATTGGTTCTCAACCGTGGGTACAATTTGAAACATTTCTTCTGCGGGTGTCCAAACATCTTAGAGTGCTTACAATAGTAAGATTTTTGTTCCATAATGATTTTTTTTCAATAACCATTATGAGCAGAGTCGCCAGACTTTAAAACATTTGTGAAAGTGTAGAAAAATGTGATGGGTCAAATTTTATTGTTGATGATGTTTTTTTTAAAGGTTAATTATAAGTTTTAAGTTTTGGACACAGTCACAGAACGATCGTATTCTCGTTTCTATGAAACAAGCTCTTGTTTTCAAGACATCACGACGTATGCCACCTCCCAAAGTACCGGTAAGAGTAGCTCCTCTTCCTAGGTATTATCGAAAAAATTCACTTTGAGTATACACAAAGGTATGGTGCTTTTGGGACTGCATCGGCTGAAAAGGATACAACTTTGCAGTTTCAATGTAGTTGACGTAATAATTATCACTGTATTAGTTGTTTTTTTCTTTATTACCACTGACTTCATTGAATGGCCTTTCGAAGTTTATTCATAGTGTTCTCTTTACCAGAGTGTTGAGTTTTATGCGAGGATAATGTGGCTCGGATCTTGATGACGTTGATTTCTTTATTACTGATCTGACTTTGTACAGAGAACTCGGCGTAAAACTTCTTATCTTTCTCAATTACTAGAATTTGTCGGTCGTCATATAGTTGGATGCAATTTAATTTATTATAATATAGTATTTATAAATTAGTTATTTTAATTTGAAGAAAATGGGGTCAAACTGATCTCATTTATTCCTACAGTTTGAATAATTGAGCTAACCACGAGTAATGTACCATCCTGAAAGATAAAAAACTACTTGATAATAAGCTCAATTAAATAAACTATAGAAATAAATGATTTTCGTTTGATCTGCAAGTTTACAAAATAACCGACAGATTCCTCTATTTGATGTGGGAGTCAAATAAGATTTATTTTAAGTCTGGGTTCTTTTAAGTTTCCTATAAGGGCAAACCCCTATAGTTAATTACATCTTAAGCGAACAGAACACTTACGAAAACTCTTGATAAAAATCAGGAATTTTTTGTTTTCATGAATTCAAAAGAAAGAGTTTTCAACGAACATAGTTGTGAAATTTATAATAAGAATTGATTCAAAGGTGAAAGATTTTATTTTAAGAAAAGTAGGGGAGATTAATGGTCCAGAATAGGTTCTTAGTAATCCCCCAAACTATCCTAATGTTTGACTCAATTTATGATGATATTAATTTAACTTTTGTCAGTTTTATTAATTAGAGCTTAGATTTGTGTAATGATGATTTACACAAAAAAACTTAGACAGATAGAAGGTTTTACGTCAATAGACTACCTCAGAATCATAAAATAAGTTAGAACATGCTGCATATCGGGACTATGCATGAGCCTAACAAAAAGAGAGGTTTTATGTCATAAAAGACAGCCTCGAAATTCTAAGCATCGTTGCTTAAACTAAAGAAAGGTCTTGCACGAGCTACCCACAAAGTCTGCTCTAAGCTCCATACTGAAATATCTTTAGGTCTTCAAGTCCTCAGGTTCTTCAGTCTCATTATTAAAAGTTTTATTTGTTTCGATAATTTTATAGTGAATTAATTAAAGGGAAATAGAAGTATAGTTCAAACCTAGGCCAAGGCTAAGTTCACTTAAGCTAAGTAATTCCCTAGTGTTATGATTTCTAGGCTCTTCCTAATCTAAACAACTTTTATTTTTTTTATTATTTGTCCTTAACACATGCATTCTATGTTTGATAAAAGCAGTCAAAAAACATGCATTGAGATACATAAAATAATAATATAGCAAATAAATAAATAATATTTTATCAAATTTTTATTAAATTTTAATTATTTAATTAGTCGTAACCCGATCAAGAAGTCTATGACTCCGTCGTCCCGGGTCACCGGATGCCCTAGTTTACTTAGTCCGAGAGTTGTCTGCCCACCAGGACCGGAGGATTATTGTCAACATCCATATAATGCATCGTCCAAGTAATCTTCGTAAACGAAAAAAAAGAGTTTAAGTTGCGTTATGTGGTCTTTGTGATTAAGATTTGATTAATTCTTGAATTACTTATTGATTTTAAGGTTGAAATATTTTAGGTTGTTTAAGTCTTGTTGTGGGGTTTTAAATGTTTTATTTTAGTTATTTTTGTTCATTTGTTATTATTTATGTGAGGTTGACGACTTTCAAACTGACTTAACCTCAAAGTTATGTTTTAAAGCCTTGTTGTGTTCAATTTAGTTTAAATTTAAATTTTAATGTGGTTTATATGAATTTTACCCATCCCAATATGTTTTATTTTATTTCTTAATTGATATTCAAGTCGAGGGGTTTATGTTTAACTTAGGTTTAAGATTACACCTAAAAAAAGGCTTCTTATGTTCAACATATGGGTTAAGTTTTGGCTTAAGGCTTAGAGGAGATTTAGCTTGAGGCTAAGCTATGATTTAGATTTGTTAAACTAAAGATTGAGGTTGGTTTAGGGTTAAATAGCCTAAGGTTCATGTTAACTAATCATATTGATTTATGGTTAACTAACTTAAGGTTTAGGTTGACTAATTATATTGGTTTAGAGTTAACTAAATTAAGGTTTAGGTTCACTAATCCTATTGATTTAGGGTTAACTAACCTAAGGCTCCTATTGGTTTAGTTTCACTAATCCTATTGTTTTAGGGTTAACTAACATAAATTTTAAATTAACTAATTCTATTGGTTTAGGGTTAACTAACCTAAGGTTTAGGTTCACTAATTTTATTGGTTTAGGGTTGACTAACCTAAAACTCCTATTATTTTAGGGTTAACTAACCTAAATTTTAGATTGACTAATCATATTAGTTTAGGGTTAACTAACCTAAGACTTAAGGCTTAGTTTATAATGAACTGTGCAGGTTAAAATAAACTAAAGTTCATGTTGACTACCCTAAACTCCAAGAAGTTCAGTCTGAATTAAATGATAGGATGACTTAAATCTCAAGTTTAAAATGGTCTAACTATTCAAATTGGACTCAGTTAAAAGTTAAGTTTACCCAGGCTGGACTCGGGCTAAAGACTGGCTAACCTAAAACCCTAAATGACTAAAATTGAACTTAATTGGTGATTGAGTCAATCCTTGAGTTGGCTGACCAGGTCTGTAGTCAAGTTGGACTGGACCTAAAGAGAATTGCCTAGGTTGGACTTGGGTTGAACTTCGGTTAGGTAAACCTAGCCTAAATTAAATCTAAACCAAATTAATGTGTTTTAATTATAAAAGTTATTTTAAACAGAGTTTTTAAATATTTAAGTGTTTTTCTAAGGTAAAAAATACAATCAGGAGTTTTTTTTGCAATTTTCATAATTTTTTAATTCTTGTTTTCTTCTTTACACTTTATCGAGTGATTCAGACTTTGAGCTTGTTTTCTTCTTTACACTTTATCGAGTGATTCAGACTTTGAGCTTGACCAGACTTCAAACACTGACGTCGTAGAGTCAAAAGCTTCAACTGACCTTTTGTCATATAAAATTTATTTGCCTCCTGACAACGGCGGGATGACACGTGTGGTAACAACAAACCCGTCAGTGGTAGCAGTAACCGTCCTGACAAAATCAAATTCTTTCTCATCTTCAATGTGAACCATTTCTGACTGGCTTACCTGTTGGGATGTCATCTGCAATGATTGTGGTTGTCATTGAATCATATTCATAGCGGCCACCAATTCCTCTATCCTCTTCTTTACTTGACTAATTTGTTGATCTTGTTGTAGAACAACCCTTTGTAATTCATCCACGATATTCTCCTTGATAGGTAGTTGAGTATCTCGCGAATAAGATGAGTGTCTTGCCTCAACAATGAGGATCTCTGCAAACTCTTCCTCCATGTAGTCTGACAAATCATTGTTTGTATCAATCGTAGCTATTTTCTGCTCTTTGTACAACTATGCAAAATGAGCTCTGAGTTTCCCTAAGGTGGCCTCGATCGATTCTCCTTTGATTGTCTTAAGGTCAAACAGAGGTTTTTGATGAACGTCATCCCCTTCGTTGAGCCATGGTATGGTCGTGGCAGAGTCATCCGGAACAACATGATCAACCAAAATCATATTGATCGAACTATTTTCAGGTTCTTTCAAATATTCTTTCGGAATCGTTATGTTACAATTCCTGAAGTTCTTTTTGAGTCACTCCTTGAAGTTGATACAACCTTCAATGGTGTGCCCAAAGAATCTGTGATATGGACAATATTTAGGGTGAATCTTCTTACAAACTTCTTCTGGCTTCTTTAGTTCCGGCAATCTGAATTCTGACTTCTTGACCAGGTTTCAGAATATTGCTGCTAGTGCTTCATTTTTGAAAGAGTACACTCTGTTTGGCTGCTCGACTATAGATGGATCCTGTCCTCCATCTGCTCGATATGGTTTTTGCTGGTATGACTGCTGACTGGTTTGACTAAGCTGTGAGATGTGTTGTCGACCATACTGCAATGGATGCTGACAAGACTGTTCTGTCCGGATATGCATCAGTTGTTTACCTTTGTCTATCGTTGCTACTGTACCAGACTTCCTCTTTGGTATCTTTGCTGACTTCAGTCTTTCAAATTCCTCTTCATTTGCATATTTAACCACTTCCTGCAGTCAAGCAACCTTAGTAAGGAGCTTCTCAAAAGTCTTGATGATGAGTCCCTTAAGTATGAAACCGAACTTTCCATGAATATTTTTAAATACTATTTCAATTGCGTATTTCTCGTCAATTTGCGATTCGCATTTCATGCTTGGGTTTCTTCATCTTAAGAGGTAATTCATAAGTGTCTCATTGGGTTTCTGCTGCTCCCTAATGAGATCTCATATAGTCACTCGATGTTGTGTCCCAACGAATCTCTACACGAACAGACTTTCTAACTCAGTAAATGTTTTTACTGATCCATTAGGAAGATCAGCATACCACTCGAAGGCTACACCCGATAAACTGCTAACAAACAATTTGAACAGAAGAGCGTCGTTCCCATTTATGTTGCAACGAGTGGCTCTAAAATGTGCTATATGCTGCATCGGGTTTCCTGTTCCATCAAAAGCTTTGAAGGTAGAAGGCACAAATTCCTTAGGATATGATACGAAATCAAACTCCTCTGGGTAGGGTCTACCCTTTGAACTAATGATCCTCCCTTGGAGTGGGCTATGGCCCCTCTAACCTGCTAGTCCACAAACAGCTTAATCTCCTTTTCAGGCACCGTGCTCTGAACAGAGTTCCTTTTGGGCTCATCTTCTTTATTGACAGAGGTAGCATCCCTTCTGTCGTCCTTGATATGCACTATTTCTGGTGGATGCACCTCTACAGCTGCTGGGGTCGGAGACCGTGCATACATCACAGCGATTGCAGCAAGCACCTCTTCCATTCTTTTCTCCAATCTAGTGATCTGCTCATCCCGGCTCTGAACTGCTCTATGAGAGTCTGTCTCAGTATCCTCTTCATCAGAAGGTTGAATTTCTCGTGAGGTTGCATGGGCTCTCATGTCAACCATGTTGATTTTCATGAATTCTTCATCAGAATCCGTATCGGCATCGATGATTCCTCGCTTTTTGGCAAGCTGGCTCAAGTCAGTTCATAGCTTGTCCAATCTAGCCTCGATTGAGTCTTCTTCAGCTGCTTTGATATCTGGCGGAGTCTGCTGCAATTGTCTCTCCTCCATCTCTGCAAGCGAGGGAACTATAGTGGTATCAGTCGAGTCATCAGACTCGTCCTTCTTTCTTGTAGAACTGTCCTCCATCTCTACCAAAGAAACCAGTCTGGAGACTTTGGCNCACTTAGATCAAGAAAAAATTGAAGAAGATTCAACTTCAAGATCGAGAGACGAATCATTGTAAAAAATAAAATATGCTTTAATTAAAAAATTAAATTTTAATCTACTTAATTTAGAATTAATATTTAATAAAATATTAATGTTTAAGAACAAATTATGTTAAAGAATATTTGAGCTTGGAAGATCAGACGTCAGGGAATCCGTGCGAAAAACAGTTAAGCATGTGAATATTTATTTTCTTATATATATTAAAATAATGTTTATTTAATAATGAATTTTTGTAGTGCTTTAAAAAATCATTTTATAATTATATATATTTTATGAGCTTAAATTTTTTAGGAGATGAAATGGGAAAAAAAGGAAAAAATAAATGATCAATATTTTTAAAAAGAGGTAAATTTAAACAAAAATGAAATGTAAAAGTTTAAGTTATACAGGATGATCCCAAGATGGTACTAGTAGGAGATGCAATATACACGTACACGTTAAAGTAAAAGTGTATCTTCAGAAGAGGGTATCATCGGGTATATTTTTTAGATACATTTGAGTACATTTTTTAGGATACTTTCGAGTATGGTGGTAATATTATTATGAATCTTTAAAATGTTAAAAAGAGTAAAGACTTAAACTAAAACAAAAAGGTATAAATTTAAAGTGAAAATTTAAAATTTTATAAGGTAATGAATTGCATTTTCTTTTTGTCATTCGTACATAACATAACAATTTAATGTATATTAAGATTATAATTGTTCATTAAGTTAAACTTACTGTAGAATTTTGTCTCTTTCAGAAAAAGAAGTTATTGGTTAATATGTCTGATAAGAGAGACTTGGTTTGTTGGAAGATGACCACTGCTGCTAGGTATTTATGATGATAATTTCTTTGTATTATTTCTTTTAGATAGTGATATGCTATTCAATACCAATTTGAGATGTGGTCTTCAGATTATGTTGTTATTTTTAGAAGTTTTGATTTTGTTGCATTATGGATTTTGGTAGTTCTTTCATATATTGTAAGATTTTATAAATCTGTGGATATTTATTTAAATGTTTTCACAGTACGACCGCAGTTCCTGACAATCAATTCTAAGCTACTAGACCGGGTCATAACAAAAGTGGTACCAGAGCAAGCTTAGGTTGGATCATGATCTGAAAGAGTCATTATGATAATTAAATTAATTCATAAATGATATTAATGATGAAATAAATTGTGTCTGATTATAATTTTTATTATATTATTTCAGAAATATGAAAAATGAAATGGAAGAAGCTAGAGATTATATGATGGAAATTAATACACCCCCATAGATTACTGTGAATACAGACATATTTACTGAGATGATGACTACAGTAACGCAGTTGTTTAAAAATTCTCAGACTCAGGTCAGTTCTAGTGGGGGAGGTCATATGACAAATACTTGAAGTTATTCAGGATATGAGGCCAAACTCTATTTTATGGAGGAGGTCTGGTGAATGCTGAAAACTGGCTGCTAAGAGCGGAAAAGATCTTAGATGGATGTCTTGCGCTCCAGAGATGATGGTTACACTGGTCACATTTGCATTAGAGAGAGAAGCGGTGAGATGGTAATGAGGAAGACAACTACAGAAGAAATATTGATAGGGAGACCACATGATTCAGTGGGATGAGTTCTTGATCACTTTTAAAAACTGTTTTGTATCATTATAAGGAAGAAGACAAATGCAGAATAAATTTATCTAGCTGGTATAAGGTGATCGCTCAATTATGCAATACGAGGTAGAATTCACTATTCTCTCAAGGTATGTGCTTCAATTGATTCCAAATACAGAAGAAAAGTGTCATTGATTTCTAACTGAGCTAAAGGATATGATTAGACAGTCATTTATTCCTCTTGGAATCGATGATTTGGGCTAAAGAATATGATTAGACAGTCATTGATTCCCATTGGAATCGATGATTTTTCTGTGTTGTGGAGAGAGCCAGAAGAATTGAATTAAATCTTGAAGCTATTCAAAGGGAGATTCATAAGAGAAAAAATTTAGAGGGATTTTGATTTCCTCAGAACCCTCAAAGCACGCAGTCTTTCCAATCAAGTAAAATAGGTGGCGTTAAGACTAAATTTGAAGAGAAAAAATATGGCAAGTGAAGGTCTCACAAGGGCGAGTATCTATCTGTACCCAACATTTGCTTTTGGTGTCACTAGTCAGGACATATGGCAGGAATTGTTCTAGATTGGGGCTAAAGCAGATTCAAGAGGTTGTGATGCACCACCTCAAAGAAACTTTTGTAGACCAAGAGCAACTGAATATTCAGGATCAGTGTTGAATCCTGCTCAGATCAATAGAGTGTCCAGCCCATAGAATATGCTCCTTCATAACAGGAAGCTAAGGACTCCTCAGACGTTATCACATGTATGTTTTACTTTTAAATTCGCTAACCCAATGCACTTTTGAGCATAATAAAATTCATGTCATGGCATCCATAAAATAAAGAATTTAAATATATTAAAAAGTCGAGTCTAAATGTCCAATGCAATGATTTAAATGATAAGTATCATATATCTTCAAAGTAGACCGATAAGAGTATTGTTTGATTCGAAAATATCACATTATTTTATTATTGACAGACTAGTTAAAGTGATGCAATTAAATATCATTTTTATGTTTGTAATATTATCGGTTAGAATGGTAAATGGTACATTTATGATGTGAGATCGATCATGCACTGCAAGTCTTTGACGTTGATTCCCTTTGACTAGGGTTCGACATCAAAAATTATATTTAATCGCATCATTTTAACTAGTTTCTCTGCTATAAAAGAGTGTGATGCTCTCGAATCAAATAATATTCTTATCAGCCTACTCTAAATATATATGATATCTATCATTAAAATCATTGCATTGAATATTTAGAGTGAACTTATTAATATATTTAAATTATTTATTTTATAAATGAAATAACATGAATTTTAATATGCTTAAAGTTGATCATGCACTGCAAGTCTTTGATGTTGATTCCCTTTGACTAGGGTTCGACATCAAAAATTATATTTAATCGCATCATTTTAACTAGTTCATCTGCTATAAAAGAGTGTGATGCTCTCGAATCAAATAATATTCTTATTAGCCTACTTTGAATATATATGATATCTATCATTAAAATCATTGCATTGAACATTTAGAGTGACTTATTAATATATTTAAATTATTTGTTTTATGAATGAAATAACATTAATTTTAATATGCTTAAAGTTGCACTGGGTTAACAATCTTAAAAGTAAAATATGTATGTACTAACGTCAGGAGAGTCCTTAGCCTTCTGTTATGAAAAAGCATATACTTTGGGTTGGACACTCTGTTGGATCTGACCAAGATTCGACGCTGATCAGGAAGATTCAGTGGCCCTCAATCTATCAAAGTCTCTCTGAGGTGGTGCATCACTGCTCCTAGAATTGTTAGAACCCTCTGACCCAATCTAGGATAGTTCATTGTCATATGTCCTAACTAGTAACACCAAAAGCAAGTGTTTGATCCAAACATATACTCGCCCTTGTGAACACTTCGTACTCTTCACATTTCTTCTTTCAAAATGAGTCTCAACGCTATTGGATTTGGCCTTCTAGCACCCGTACTACCAGACTGGAAGGATTGTCTGCTATGAGAGTCCTAAGGAAATTTAAATCCCTCTGAATTTCTTCTCTTTAAATGTCGCTTCTCCTCTGAACAGCTTCTAGATCCAACTCAATTTTCATGAATTTCTCTACCAACACAGAAAAATCATCAATTCTGAGAAGAATCAATAGTTGTTTAATTATATCTTTCAGCCCAGATAAAAATCGATGACACTTTTCTTCCACACTTGAAATTAAATGAGGGACATAACTTGAGAGTACAATGAATTTTGTCTCATAGTGCATAATTAAGTGATCACTCTGCACAAACCGGATAAATTTATCCTGCATCCCTCCTAACAAACAGTGGTACAAACAAGTCTTTAAAGATGTTCACAAACTCGTCCCACTGAATCATGTGGCTAAATCTACCCTTATATTTCTCCTGTAACTGTCATTATCAGCATCTCTCCACTTCTCCTTCTAATATAAATGTGGTCAGTGTAACCATTTCTCCGGATGATAAGATAATCTATGTAAGATTTTTTTCAACTCTTAGCAGTCAATTTTCAGCATCCACCAGACATCTTCCTCCAGAAAAGAGAAAAGCATTCATATCCTGAAATAATTTTAAGTATTTGTCAATCTGACCTCCCCACTAGAACTGGTATGAGTCTGAGAATTCTTAAACAAATGCATTACTACAATAATCATCTCATTAAGTACATATGTATTCAAAGTAACTGTGAGAATAACTCAACTTGTCATATCATTTATAACTTTTTTCCTATTTATTTTTCATATTTCTAAAATAATATAAGAAAGATTATAATTAGACACAATTTAACCTTACATTAGTATCACTTATGAATTAATTGAATCGCCGTAATGGCTCTTTCAGATAATGATCCAGCCCAACTAAACTTTAATGTCATTTTTGTCATGACCCGACTCAATAGCTTAAAATTAACGAAGTCAAGAACAGCTAACACTCAAAAAATTTATAGAATCTTCCAATATATAAGTGTCACTAAAATCCATAGAGTGCAATAAAATCAAATTATCTATAAATAACATAATTGAAGACCACATTTCAAAAACATATTGAACAGTGTATCACTATCTAAAAAAACAGTAAAAAGTAATCATCTTAAATATCTAACAGTAGTGGTCATTCTATAAACCAAATCTCTTCTATCAGACATATCAACTTATAACTTTTTTTTTCAAAAATAAATAATTAAATTCAATAGTAAATTTGATTTAATGAGCAATTATAATCTTAATATATACTATATTATTATGCTAATGTTATGTATGAATGAACAAAAAAAAATGGAATTCATTATCGTATAAAACTTTAAATTTATATCTTCTCATTTTAGTTCAAGTTTTTGAGCTTTGTAACATTTTTAAGAGGCATAACAGAATTGTCGTTATACCAAAATATATTCTCAAAAATAAACAAAGTTACCTAAAAAATGTACCAGAAGGTACCCTCAATTGCATCTGAAAGTACACTTATCATTTATTTTAACATGCACGAGCACATCACATCCCCTGTCAGTACCATATTGAGGTAATCATATATGACTTAAACTTTTGCATTTCATTTTCTTTGAAGTACCTCCTTTTAAAAATATTGAATATTCATTTCTTTCCATTTTTCTTTCCTCAAATTTTCAAACTCACAAAATGCATATAATTATAAAATGATTATTTGAAACATTATAAATTTTTTTATCAAATAAATAATATTTTAATACATATTAAAAATAATTATTAACCTGATTAGCTTCCTTATCACACCGCACCCTAACCCCTAACTTTCTAGGCTTAAATATTCTTCAAACTATATTGTTGTTAAACATTAACATTTTATTAAATATTAATTCTAACTTAAGTAAATTAAAGTTTGATTTTTAATTAAAACATACCTTATGTTTTACAATGATTCGTCTCTCGACGATTTTGAAATTGAAACTTCAATTTCTTCCTGTTCCAATCACACTTACAATTAACATTAAATGAAAAATCTTAAATATAAATATATATATACATATAGATATGTACATTTTTTTTTGAAAAGCCCAAGTGTTTATTTTATTGAAAAAGAAAGGATACATAAAGGTTGTATGAGGGTCCAATAAAGGCACCCTACCCATATGATACCAAGTACAGTAATACCCCAACAAAAATATACTGATAGGCTCAATAAAAAAGTAAAACAAATAAAAACAAGCAGAAAAAAGTTGCTAGGGACGAGTCACTTTAGTTCTGCCACTTCTTCTAGTTTTAGGAGCGGAGCCAAATAACAAACTTTGAAGAGTCGTGTCATTGTCAGGAGTAACCAAAGTATCATCCATTAAGTTTTCAAGTTTGAGTGTGCCCCCAGCCTTATTCTTCCGCCGAGAAGTGTAAACATGTCATTCTTCATCTGAAGATTGACTAATGTGATCCTCAATTTGATTAGATATTAAAACCACAGTAGAATGAAAGACAGTCGTTGTCACAACGATAGGTTCTAGTGTATGTAAAGTGTGAATTATCACATCTGCACCTGATACTTCCTGAATAGGAGCTGCGGGGCTATCCTAAATTTCGGTTCGAACATTATCCATTGTAGTATGGTCACGAGAAGGGATCCCAGGGGCAGACACCAACTTCTGTCTTGTGGTGATTCCCTCATCAGGTTGACTGTCATCAGGTTTTTTGGGAGCGCGTTCAGGCACGTAGGTTGCACTAATAGTATGTTCCTATTTTTGACTATTGGTTCTCAACTGTGAGTACAATCTGAAACATTTCTCCTGCGGGTGTCCAAACATCTTAAAGTGCTTACAATAGTAAGATTTTTGTTCCATAATGATTTTTTTGTCAATAACCATTGTGAGCAGAGTCAAGCCAGACTTTAAAACATTTTTGAAAGTGTAGAAAAATGTGATGGGTCAAATTTTATTGTTAATGATGTTTTTTTTTTAAGGTTAATTATAAGTACTAAGTTTTGACCCAGTCACAAATAACGACCGTATTCGCGTTTCTATGAAATAAGCTCTTGTTTTCAAGACATCACGACCTATGCCACCTCCCAAAGTACCGGTAAGAGTAGCTCCTCTTCCTAGGTATTATCGAAAAGATTCACTTTGAGTATACACAAAGGTATGCTGCTTTTGGGACTACATCGGCTGAAAAGGATGCAACTTTACAGTTTCATTGCAGTTGACGTAATAATTATCACTGTACTAGTTTTTTTCTTTATTACCACTGACTTCATTGAATGGCCTTTCGAAGTTTATTCATAGTGTTCTCTTTACCAGAGTGTTGAGTTTTATGCGAGGATAATGTGGCCCGGATCTTGATGAAGTTGACTTCTTTATTACTGATCTGACTTTGTACAGGGAACTCAGCGCAAACCTTCTTATCTTTCTCAATTATTAGAATTTGTCGGTCGTCATACGGCTGGATGCGGTTTAATTTAGTATAATATAGTATTTATAAATTAGGTATTTTAATTTGAAGAAAATGGGGTCAAACTGATCTCATTTATTCCTACAGTTTGAAAAATTGAGCTAACCACGAGTAATGCATCATCCTGAAAAGTAATACACTACTTGATAATAAGCTCAATTAAATAAACTATATAAATAAATGACTTCTGTTTGATCTATGTTTGATAAAAATAGTAAAAGAACATGCATTAAGATATATAAAACAATAATATAGCAAATAAAGAAACAATGTTTTATCAAAATTTTATTAAATTTTAATTATTTAATTAGTCGTAACCCGGTCAAGGCGTCTATGGCTCCGTCGTCCCGGGTCGTCGGATGCCCTAGTTTACTTAGTCCGAGAGCTGTCTGTCCACCAGGACCGGAAGATTTATGTCAACATCCACATAATGCATCGTCTAAGTAATCTTCGTAAACAAAAAGAAGGGTTTAAATTGCGTTATGTGATCTTTGTGATTAAGATTTGATTAATTCTTGAATTAATTTATTGATTTTAAGGTTGAAATATTTTACGTTGTTTAAGTCTTGTTGTGGGGTTTTAAATTTTTTATTTTAGTTATTTTTATTCACTTCTTATTATTTATGTGAGGTTGACGACCTTGAAGCTGACTTGACCTCAAAGTCATGCTTTAAAGCCTTGTTGTGTTCAATTTAGTTTAAATTTAAGTTTTTATGTGGTTTATGTAAATTTTACTCATCCCAATGTGTTTTATTTTATTTCTTAATTAATATTCAAGTCGAGGAGTTTAGGTTTAACTTAGGTTTAAGATTACACCTAAAAAAAAAGGTTTCTTATGTTCAACATATGGGTTAGGTTTTGACTTAAGGCTTAGAGGAGGTTTATCTTGAGGCTAAGTTATGATTTAGATTTGTTAAACTAAAGATTGAGCTTGGTTTAGGGTTAACTAGCTTAAGGTTCAGGTTAACTAATCATATTGGTTTATGGTTAACTAACCTAAAGTTTAGAATGACTAATTATATTGGTTTAGGGTTAACTAAACTAAAATTTAGGTTCAATAATCCTATTGGTTTAGGGTTAACTAACCTAAGGCTCCTATTGGTTTAGGGTAACTAACATAAGGTTTAGGTTGACTAATCCTATTGTTTTATGGTTAACTAACATAAATTTTAAATTGACTAATCATATTGATTTAGGGTTAACTAAACTAAGGTTTAAGTTCACTAATTTTATTGGTTTAGGTTTAACTAACCTAAAGCTCCTATTGTTTTAGGATTAACTAACCTAAGTTTTAGATTGACTAATCCGATTGGTTTAGGGTTAACTAACCTAAGGCTTAAGGTTTAATTTATAATGAACTGTGTAGGTTAAACTAAACTAAAGTTCATGTTGACTAACCCTAAACTCCAAGTTCAGTCTAAATTAAATGATAAGATGACTTAAACCTCAAGTTTAAAATGGTCCAACTATTCAAATTAGACTCAGCTAAAGGTTAAGTTTACTCAAGCTGGACTCGGGCTAAAGACTGGCCAAGCCTAAAACCCTAAATGACTAAAATTAAACTTAATTGATGATTGAGTCAATTCTTGAGTTGGCTGACCAGGTCTGTAATCAAGTTGAACTGGACCTAAAGAGAATTGCCTAGGTTAGACTTGGGTTGAGCTTGGGTTTTTCTAAGGTTAAATCTAAACTAAATTAATGTGTTTTAATTATAAAAGTTATTTTAAACAAAGTTTTAAAATATTTAAGTGTCTTTCTAAGGTAAAAAATACAACCAGGAAGAGTTTTTTTTGCAATTTTCATAATTTTTTAATTCTTAATTTAAATAAATAGGTCATTTCATTCAAAAATTAAAATACAGAGATAGGGATATTTAAATACAGAGATAGGGATATTGAAATAATAAGAGAAGATTTCTCCAATGTCATTTAATATTACTGTCAAATTTCATGATTTTTTCATTTATATTTTAATTTTTATGATTTAAATATTTCAAAACTTCAAAAATTAATTTTAAAAAAACTACCCAATGAAAAATCGTGATTTCAATTTTAAAATATTTTTCTCATTTTTCTTAGTTCATAGCATCTTTCGGTTTATTTTTTTGAGTTTTCTACGAAAAGTTATGTAATTTTGAAGTTAAGTTATATTTCTAACAAAAAATGAAAGAAAACGCCACCTTCTTCTCCCCCTCCCATCACGCGAACGACGCGAGGAAGGTTTCGATGGCAGAAACTTCCCGGGCTTCCATCTCCTCCGTTTCTCAGTCAAATTTCACGTTTTTAGGCTTATTTTATTCAGATCAAAGAGTAGATCACATCCATACGGATACTTATGTATTTTGTGATCTATTTTTCGATCTGGAATGACAAGTTATGCTATTAGGAGATTAATTTCCTTCTCCCCTTCTGATAAGGAGAATTCTGCAACTCTGTGTTTGCTCTGTCGTCAATAGAGTAGGTGTAGAATGGAACAACTAGATCGATCGGAATCTTATCGATAGAGCCCTTTTCAGGTATCCTTCAAAAATTCTTCCGAGATCGATATGTTATCATTCTTAAAGCTCTCCCAAGTCAGTCTTTGAAACAGAAGCATTCCTCTATAGTGTGTCCGACACATCTGTGGTATGGACAATATCTCGAATGTACCTTCCTGTCGACATCTTCCGATCTCTTTGGTTCAGGCAACTTGAATTCAAGATTTTTCATCAAATTGTGGAATATTCTTTTCACTCTCTCATCTTTAAAAGGAAATGTTTTGTTCAAACGATCAACTAATCACGGGCATTCTTATTTATTCTCTTTAAAGGTCTGATCTTGTTTTCTTCTTTACACTTTATCGAGTGATGCAGACTTTGAGCTTGACCCGACTTCGAACACTGACGTCGTAGAGGCAAAAGCTTCAACTGACCTTTTGTCATATAAAATTTATTTGCCTCCTGACAACGGCGGGATGACGCGTGCGATAACAACAAACCCGTCGGTGGTAGCAGTAACGGTCCTAACAAAATCGAATTCTTTCTCACCTTCAATGTGAACCATTTCTGATTGGCTTACCTGTTGGGATGTCATCTGGAATGATTATGGCTGCCATTGAATCATATTTATAGCGGCCACCAATTCCTCTATCTTCTTCTCTATTCGACTAATTCGTTGATCTTGTTGTAGAACAACCCTTTGTAATTCATCCACGATATCCTCCTGAACCATTTCTGACTGGCTTACCTGTTGGGATGTCATCTGCAATGATTGTGGCTGTCATTGAATTATATTCATAGCGGCCATCAATTCCTTTATCCTCTTCTTTACTTGACTAATTCGTTGATCTTGTTGTAGAACATCCCTTTGTAATTCATCCACGATATTCTCCTTGATGGGTAGTTGAGTATCTCGCGAATAAGATGAGTGACTTGCCTCAACAACGAGGATCTCTGCAAACTCTTCCTCCATGTAGTCTGACAAATCATTGTTTGTATCAACTGTAGCTATTTTCTGCTCTTTGTTCAACTGTGTGAAATGAGCTCTAAGTTTCCTAGGAGGCCTCGATTGATTCTCCTTTGAGGTTTTTGATGAACATCATCCCCTTCGTTGAGCCATGGTATGGTCGTGGCAGAGTCATCTGGAACAACAGATCAACCAAAATCATATTGATCAAACTATTTTCAGGTTCTTTCAAATACTCTTTCGAGATCATTATGTTACCATTCCTTAAGTTCTTTTTTAGTCACTCCTTGAAGTTGATACAACCTTCAATGGTGTGCCCAAGGACTCTGTGATATGGACAATATCTAGGGTGATTCTTCTTACAAACTTCTTTTGGCTTCTTTGGTTTCGATAATCTGAATTCTGACTTCTTGATCAGGTTTCGAAATATTGCTGCTACTGCTTCATTTCTGAAAGAGTACACTCTGTTCAGCTGCTCGACTATAGATGGATCATGTCCTCCATCTGCTCGATATGGTTTTTGCTGGTATGACTGCTGACTGGTTTGACTAAGTTGTGAGTTGTGTTGTCGACCATACTGCACTAGATGCTGACAAGACTATTATGTCCGAATATGCATCAGTTGTTTACCTTTGTCTACCGCTGCCACTGTACCAGACTTTCTCTTTGGTATCTTTGCTGACTTCAGTCTTTCAGATTCCTCTTCATTTGCATATTTAACCTCTTCCTGCAGTCTAGCAGCCTTAGTAAGGAGCTTCTCAAAAGTCTTGATGGTGAGTCACTTAAGTATGAAACCGATCTTTCCATGAATATTTTCAAATACTATTTCAATTGGGTACTTCTCATTGCGGTTCGCATTTCATACTTGGGTTTCTCCATCTTAGAGGTAATCCATAAGTGTCTCATTGGGTTTCTGCTGCTCCCTAATGAGATCTCCTATAGTCACTCGATGTTGTGTCCCAACGAATCTCTACACGAACAGACTTTCTAACTCAGTAAATGTTTTTACTGATCCATTAGGAAGATCAGCGTACCACATGAAGGCTACACCCGATAAACTGGTAACAAACAATTTGAACAGAAGAGCGTCGTTCCCATTTACGTTGCAACGACTGGCTCTGAAGTGTGTTATATGCTGCATCGGGTTTCATGTTCCATCAAAAGCTTTGAAAGTAGGAGGCACTGATTCCTTAGGATATGATACGGAATCAAACACCTCTGGGTATGGTCTACCCTTTGGAACTAATGATCCTCCCTTGGAGTGGGCTATGGCCTCTCTAACCTGCTAATCCACAAACTGCTTAATGTCCTTTTTAGGTACCGAGCTCTGAACAGAGTTCCTTTTGGGCTCGTCTTCTTTATTGGCAGAGGTAGCATCCCTTCTGTCGTCCTTGATATGCACTATTTCTAGTGGATGCACCTCTACAGCTGCTGGGGTCGGAGACCATGCATACATCACAGCGATTGCAGCAAGCACCTCTTCCATTCTTTTCTCCAATCTAGTGATCTGCTCATCCCGACTCTGAACTGCTCTATGAAAGTCTGTCTCAGAATCCTCTTCATCAGAAGGTTGAATTTCTCGTGAGGCTGCTTGGGCTCTCATGTCAACCATGTTGATTTCCATAGATTCTTCATCAGAATTTGTATTGGCATCGTTGATTCCTCGCTTTTTGGCAAGCTGGCTCAAGCCAGTTAGTAGCTTGTCCAATCTAACCTCGATTGAGTTTTCTTCAGCTGCTTTGATATCTGGCGGAGTCTGTTGCAATTGTCTCTCCTCCATCTCTGCAGGCGAGGGAACTATAGTGGTATCAGTCGAGTCATCGGACTCATTCTTCTTTCTTATAGAACAGTCCTCCATCTCTACCGAAGAAACCGATCTGGAGATTTTGGGAATCCAAACCTTCTTTCTTAGAGATGTATG
This sequence comes from Phalaenopsis hybrid cultivar, assembly GCA_002079205.1. Taxonomy (NCBI): domain Eukaryota; kingdom Viridiplantae; phylum Streptophyta; class Magnoliopsida; order Asparagales; family Orchidaceae; genus Phalaenopsis; species Phalaenopsis hybrid cultivar. The sequence continues at coordinate 68,264 of JXCR01147459.1, read as the reverse complement.
GAGACGGGGTGTCCCGTTGACATCATTGGAATCATGGGAAGAAGTATGTTCCTCATCGAGTAATCTAGACTTAGTAGTATAAGCCTTATTATCATAAGAATCTTTAAAAGACTTCTTTTGTACTACGACAGGCTGAATACTAAGACCTAACTGGGATTTGACCGGTATTATGCTCTTAAGTGGTTCAGTAGTGGTAACGGGAACTGAAACCGTGTCAACCCGTGGTAACAGGTCCTAAAAGGAGTTTAGCAGACAAGGGGCACAGATGTCTTCTGAAATTTCTGAAATCTCAGCAGACATCTCAGGATCTCAGCTTTTTCTTTTGATGAGATTATAGATCTCATCCTCTTTATTAATTTAGTCACGCTGCAATGTTCTTCTCTTGCTAGCTTTTCGAATACCAATCAGACTCGAGCTAGGGAGGATGTTCTCTCTCTCACCCTACTATGTCTGTGAAGTAGTGGCAATGTTGCGGCAATTCTGTAGGGGCTTTCTTCAGCAAGAGCAGCAGAAAAAGGGTGAAATCTACTCCCTTGAAAAAGAGGAGAGGTTTCAAAAACTTCCACCTTTTCTGACTTGAGAGATCTGTCATCAGAGGTAACATTTGCAGTTTCAGCTTTAGCTTTCTTATGAAGTTTTCTCGATCTATTCTTTCTTTGTGACTGTGTTAGAGGTATGGGTCGCGAACTAGATCCAACCTCAAACACAAACGAAGCAACAAAAATTTCAGGCTCAAGCTCTCGAACTACTCTCTTTCCCTTGTCAGGAACGCAGCAGACACAGTAGTTGTAGGTCCAGCAATAGACAGGGTAACTGGCCTAACAGACAACAAACTATCCGTCGAACAGACACGGGAGCTTCATCCTCTTGATGGGAGGGAAATCGTGCTGAGGGCTTAAATCAAATTGAATTTTGGGCTTAACCATCTTAGAAAAAGTTGTCTTAATGACAACACGTGGAACTTTCTCCGGAAACAACTCAATTTCATCAAATTCATCAAATTCGGACCCAAACTTGATCATGGATCTCTGGCTGAGTCGTCGCGGGATGAATTGTTTGCAAAGCTGAACAGTAACTTCAAAGTCGACATTTTCACTGTCAATTGAAGGTTTGAATGTCAGAAACGGTCTAATCATTTGCTAAAAGTGGTAAGGAATGTCAGTTTACTGAGCAGAATTTATAATTAAAGTGAATTGAAGTTTATTTCGAATTATAATTAGTGTATAAAAACGAACTGGTGAAATAAGTGCGAAGAATTGGGTTAAATCTGGCTAAAAGCAGATTAACTGTAAAGTGATGAAACGCAGTGTAATACTCGGATCCAATCCGAAATCGAAGATATGAAATATCGTTTTGGTGAATACATTCACCACCACACCTATCGGGGGTCCGACCCCACAAAAGAAAATGAAAATTAAAGGATTCATGAGCTCTTTGTTTATGATGTTTAAACAAAAAGTATTGGAATCCAAAAGAGTTAGATGTACTGATCTAAGGAAGAAATTGACTAAGTAAACCAAAAGAAAAGAAGGGTAATCTGGTCCGAGAGGGAAATGGACACATTACTGATGCATGAAAATAATTATTCATGATTAATATGGAAAGAATAATTCTTCCCCAGTGGAGTCGCAAGAATTTGTCAGTCGTCATACGGCTAGATGCGGTTTAATTTAGTGTAATATAGTATTTAGAAACTATGTATTTTAATTTGAAGAAAATGGGGTCAAAATGATCTTATTGATTCATATAGTTTGAATAATCAAACTAATCACAAGTAATGTATCACCCTGAAATGTAATACACTACTTGATAATAAGTTCAATTAAATAAACAATTGAAATAAATGACTTCCGTTTGATCTGCAAGTTTGCATGATGAACGACAGATTCCTTATTTGATATGGGAGTTAAATAAAGTTTATTTTAAGTCTGGGTTCTTTTAAGTTCTCTATAAAGGCAAGCCCCTATAGTTAATTACATCTTAAGTAAACAGATCACTTAAAAAAACTCTTGATAAAAATCAGGAATCTTTTGTTTTCACTAATTCAAAAGAAAAGGTTTTTAACAAACATGATTGTAAAATTTCTAATGGAGCTTGGTTCAAACGTGAAAGATTTTATTTTAAGAATCAAATGAATAAAAGTATGAGAGATTAAAGGTCCAGAATAAGTTCTTGATAATCCCCCAAACTATCATAATGTTTGGCTCAATTTAAGATAATATTAATTTAAGTTAACCCTTATCAATTTTATTAATTAGGACTTAGATTTTGTGTAATTATGATTTACAAAAAAAAACTTAGAAAGATGGAAGGTTTTATGTCGAGTGACTACCTTAGAATCCTAAAACAAGTTAGAACATGCTGCATATCGAGACTATATAAGAACCTAAATAAAAGAGAGGTTTTATGTCACAAAAGACAGTCTCGAAATCCTAAGAATTGTTATTTAAACTAAAGAAAGGGTCTTGAACGAGCTGCCCACGAAGTCTGCTCCAAGTACCATATTGAAAATGTCTTTAGGTCTTCAAGTCTTCAATTTCTCCAATCTCATTATTAAAAGTTTTATTTATTTCGATAATTTTATAACGAATTAGTTAAAATATGGAGAAGGTATAGTTCAAACCTAGGCAAAGGCTAAGTTCACTAAAACAGTAAATCTCTAGTGTTATGATTTCTAGGTTCTTAATCTAAACAACTTTTATTTCTTCATTATTTGTCCTTAACACATGTAGTCTATGTTTGATAAAAACAGTAAAAGAACATGCATTGAAATACATAAATCAATAAATATAACAAATAAGGAAATAATGTTTTATTAAATGTTTATTAAATTTTACTCATCCCAATGTGTTTTATTTTATTTCTTAATTGATGTTCAAGTTGAGTGAGTTAGGTTTAACTTAGGTTTCAGATTACACCTAAAAAAACTTTCTTATGTTCAACCTATGGGTTAAATTTTGACTTAAGACTTAGGGTAGATTTAGCATAAGGCTAACCTATGATTTAAGTTTGTTTTACCTAAAGATTGAGGTTGGTTTATGGTTAACTAACCTAAGATTTAGGTTAACTAATCTCATTGGTTTAATGTTAACTAACTTAAGGTTTAGGTTGACTAATCTTATTGGTTTATGGCTAACTAACCTAAGGCTCCTATTGATTTAGGGTTAACTAACATAAGCTTTAGGTTGACTAATAATATAACTTTAGGGCTAACTAAACTAAGGCTTAAGTTCATTATTCTATTGATTTATTGTTAACTAACTTAATGTTTAGGTTGACTAATCCTATTGATTTATGGTTAACTAACATAAGGCTTAGATTGATTAATCATATTGGTTATGTTTAGGTTGACTAATCCTATTAGTTTAGGGTTAACTAACCAAAGGCTTAATGTTTAGTTTATGATGAACCTAATGTGCAGATTAAACTAAACTAAAGTTCATGTTGACTAACCCTAAACTCCAAGAAATTCAGTCTGAGTTAAACGATAGGATGACTTAAATCTCAAGTTTAAAATGGTCCAACTATTCAAATTGGACTCGGCTAAATGTTAACTTTACCCAAGCTAGTCTCGGGGCTAAAAACTGGCTAGCCTAAAGCCCTAAAAGACTAAAATTGAACTTATTAGGTGATTGACCCAATCCTTGATTTGGTTGATCAGGTCTGTAATCGAGTTGAACCGGACCTAAAGAGAATTGACTAGGTTGGACTTGAGTTGAGCTTGGGTTAGGTAAACCTAGCCTAAATTAAACATAAACTCATATTAATGTTTTTTAATTATAAAAATTATTTTAAACAGAATTTTAAAATATTTAAATGTCTTTCTATAGTCAAAAATATAATCAGAAAGAGTTTTTTTTGCAATTTTCATAATTTTTTTAATTCTTAATTTAAATAAATAGGTCATTTCATTCAAAAATTAAAATACGGAGACAGAGATATTAGAATGGCTTGGAAAAATCAGATAAGATTTCCCCAATATCATTTAATATTACTGTTAAATTTCAGGATTTTTTCATTTATATTTTAATTTTTTTGATTTAAGTATTTTAGAATTTCAAAAAGTAATTTAAAAAAAATTACTCAATGAAAAATCGTGATTTCAATTTTAAAATATTTTTCTCATTTTCCTGAGTTCACAACATTTTTTGGTTTATTTTTTTTAATTTATACGAAAAGTTATGTAATTTTGAAGTTAAGCTATATTTCTAAAAAAAATTAAATAATAAAAAGCGTCACCTTCTTCCTCCCCGATCACAAGAACGACGCGGGGAAAGTTTCGAAGGCGGAAACTTCCCGGACTTCGTTCTCCTCCGATTATCAGCCAAATTTTGTGTTCTTTGGTTTGTTTTGTTCACATCGAAGAGTAGATCATATCCATACGGATACTTAGATGATTTGTGATATATTTTTCAATCTGGAATGAAGAAAAGTTCGAGATTATTGTTTCAATTTAAGAGATATACCTAAGTCTAAGAGATTTGTCCTCAATTAGGTTTGAATAAGTAGGTTTCCTTGAGCGCATCCAACTCCTTGTGGCGTCGATTTGACGTCGTTTTCGCGTCGGGTTAGAGGTTCGCCAGAATTTGGCTCGGCTTCAGCTTTTCCGGCAACGTCGGTGGTTTCCGACAAGGGAGGAGTTGGGGGATGAGTTTCTTAGGTCGAGGGCTTCAAATTTCGTCAAAGGTGCAGAGGGTTTAGATAGCTCTAGCAAAAGTTGGCATTTCTCAGCTTGGATGGAGGAGAAGAAGACAAGTTTTGGTTGGCTGTTATGTTTTGATTGAAGGAAAGATGGTGTAGGGAAGGAGAAGCTTACTTCTTGTAACGCCAAGGAGAAAGGAGTGGGGGGGAGGTTGCTTATGAAGTAGAGAAGAAGAATGGAGGAGTGTTGGGAAGTTGCTTGGTTTATAAAAAACCAAAAGAGGAATATCGGGGAGAGAAAAGTGGATGAGAAGTCCTCAAGTTTTTTTTTTTTTTTTTTTGGTTCCCTGTCCCAGTTGGTTAGAGAGTGAGGGTTGTTATATAGTAGAGAAAGAGGGAGAGAGAGAGAGGCGTGCGTAATTTTTTTTATTTACTTATCTTGAGGCATGCGCGGGAAACAGAGAGCGATTATTTTTTCTTTTTTAGTACATGGCTGTAGAACAATTTTTGTTTAGTACATGGTTGTAGAACAACCAAGAGAGAGAGGAGAGGAGTGGGAGAGAGATAAGCCCATGCGTGATTTTATTAAGGTTATGTGTGTGTGTGTGTGTTTATTTATTTGTCGGTCGAGTTCCGACAAATAACCTAATCCTATTGGTTTAGGATTGATTAACTAACTTAAGGCTTAAGGTTTAGTTTATGATGAACCTAATATGTAGGTTAAACTAAACTAAAGTTCATGTTGAATAACCCTAAACTCCAAAAAGTTCAGTTTGAATTAAAAGATAAGATGACTTAAATCTTAAGCTTAAAATGGTCCAAGTATTTAAATTGGACTCAGCTAGGTTTAACTTTACTCAAGCTAAACTCGGGTTAAAGACTGGCTAGCTTAAAGTCCTAACTGACTAAAATTGAACTTAATGGGTGATCGACTCAATCCATGAGTTGGCTGACCAAGTCTAAAATTAAGTTGAACCGGACCTAAAGAGAATTGTCTAGGTTGGACTTGGGTTGAGCTTTGGTTATGTAAACCTAGCCTAAATTAAACATAAACCCTAATTAATTTGTTATAATTATAAAAATTATTTCAAACAGAATTTTAAAATGTTTAAGTGTCTTTCTATGTTCAAAAATACAATCATGAAGAGTTTTTTTTTTGCAATTTTTATAATTTTTTTTAATTCTTAATTTAAATAAATAGGTCATTTCATTTAAAAATTAAAATACAGAGACACAGATACTAAAATGGCTTGGAAAAATCAGAGAAGATTTCCCCAATGTCATTCAATATTACTGCCAAATTTCATGATTTTTTCATTTATATTTTAAGTTTTATAATTTAAATATTCCATAACTTCAAAATTTAATTTAAAAAAAATTTCTCAATGAAAAATTGTGATTTCAATTTTAAAATATTTTTTTCTCATTTTCCTGAATTCACAACATCTTTCGGTTTTTTTTTTATTTTTTACGTAAAATTATGTAATTTTGAAGTTAAGTTATATTTCAAAAAAAACTTAATAAGAATAGAAAAAAACGCACCTTCTTACTCCCCGATCACGTAACAACGCGGGGAAGGTTTCGACGGCGAAAAGTTCCCGAGCTTCGTTCTCCTACGATTCTCAGCCAAATTTCGCGATCTTGAGCTTACTTTGTTCATATCGAAGAATAGATCACATCCATACGGATACTGGGAAGTTTTGTGATCTATTGTTCGATCTGGAAGGGTAGAAAGTTCGGAATTATCGTTTCAATTTAAGGGATATACCTAAGCTTAAGAGGTTTGTCCTCAATTAAGTTTAAATAAGTAGACTTTCTTGAGCGTATCCAACACCTTGTGACATCAATTTGACGTCTTTTTCACATCGGGTTAGAGGTTCGCTGGAATTTGGCTCAGCTTCTGCTTTTCCGGCGACGTTGGCAGTTTCCACCGAGGGAGGAGGAGGTGGGGGAGCACGGGTAAGGAAGAGGAATGGAAGAGTGTGGGACGTTGTTGTTGTGTGTAGAGTGGGATGTTTTTTATAGGAGAAAGAAGAGAGGCGTGAGAGTGAGAGAGAGACGGGGAGAGGGAGAGGGAGAGGGAGGCGTGAGAGAGAGATGAATTTTTTATTTTTTTTTATTATATCGGTTGTGGGACAGCCGAGAGAGAGAGAGACATAGAGAGATGATATATTATTTTTATTATCATTTTTTTTATTTTGGCTGGAGGATAAAAGAGACATGCGTATAAGAGAGAAATGATGCATTTAATAGGATGGGATTTTTTTAAGACAGTTACAGGCATAAGTTAATATTCTATTATTATTATAATCATCATTTATGTATTTTTTGTCTGAATCTGGCATTGTGGTGAAATGAATGTCCCCTCAAGTAAAAATCGACGTTCTAGACGCAATCGCGCAGTCCGTTTCATCATCTGAGGTCGTTCAAACAATTTTTTCTATGATTGGGCCAAAAAATGATAATTCACGCATTTTTAAACCGCCCGCGAAGCTGTGACAAGACAAATTTCTTCCCTAGGTGAAATCGACAATCCAGACGCACTCGCATAATCGTTTCATCGTTCGGGGTCACCTGGACAACATCGTCGATTATCGGGTCAAAAACATATCAAATTTAATTTTTTTCAAAGTTTTGGTTCGCGGTCGATTATTTTGGAAATTGATCATGGGCTAATTAAATGGATTTAGATTCATTTGAAATTGAATCTAAATATGTCAAATTTAATGTGAATTTGAAATTGGGATATTTGATTGATCATAAATCTCAATTTGAGAATTTTAGACTTTGTATTAATTTGAGTTAATTCACTCGAAATTGAATTTAGAGTTTGGAATTGGGCTTAATTGGGTTTGAGGCAATTCACCTGTTATCATTCCTGACAAGAAAAAGAGAGTAGCTCGAGAGCTTGAGCCTGAAATTTTTATTGCACTGTTTGTGTTTGAGGTTGGATATAGTTCACGATCCATATCTCTGACACGATCACAAAGAAATAATTGATCGAGAAAACTTCATAAGGCAGCTAAAGCTGAAACTGCAAAGGTTACCTCTGATGACAGATCTCTCCAGCAAGAAGAGATGGAAGCATACCTCTTCCCATGATTCTGATGATGTCAACGGGACACCTTGTCCCCATACATCTCTAAGGAAGAAGGTTTGGATTCCCAAATTCTCAAAGCCGGTTTCTTCGGTAGAGATAGAGGACCGTTCTACAAGAAAGAATGAGTCCGGTGGCTCGACTAATGCCACTATAGTTCCCCCGACTGCAATGTTCTTCCCTTGCTAGCTTTTCGAATACCAATCAGACTCGAGAAATGGGGGTATGTTCTCTCTATCACCCTACTCTGTCTGTGAAGTAGTGGCAATGTTGCGGCAATTCTACAAGGGTTTTCTTCAGCGAGAGCAGCAGAAAGTGGGTAAAATCTACTCCCTTGAAGAATGAGAGAGCTTTCAAACACTTCCGCCTCTTCTGGCTGGAGAGATCTGTCATCAGAGATAACGTTTATAGTTTCAGCTTTAGCTGCCTTATGAAGTCTTTTCGATTTATTTCTTCTTTGTGATCGTGTTAGAAGTATGGATCATGAACTAGATCCAACCTCAACACAGACGGAGCAACAAAAATTTCAGGCTCAAGCTCTCGAACTACTTTCTTTCCCTTGTCAGAAACGATGGCAGGTGAATTGTCTCAAACCCAATTAAGTCATTCAAGTCGAAGTGAATTGCCTCAAATTGATACAAAATCTAAAATTATCAAATTACGATCCATGATCAATCAAATACCCTAATTCAAAATTCACATCAAATTCGACATATCTAGATTCAATTTCAAATGAATCTAAATCTATTTAATTAGCTCATGATCAATTTTCAAATCAATCGATCGCAAACCAAAACTTTGAAGAAAATTAAATTTGATGTATTTTTGACTCGATCATCGACGATGTTGTTCAGGTGACCCCGAATGATGAAACGGATCACGCAAGTGCGTTTGGATTATCGATTTCACTTAAGGAAGGTGTTCGTCTCGCCACGGCTTCGCGGGCGGTCTAAAAATGCGTGAATTATCATTTTTGGGCTCGATCATTGAAAAAATGGTTTAAACGACCCCGGATGACGAACTGAAATGTGTGATCGCGTCCAGAACGTCGATTTTACTTAAGGGGGACATTCATTTCACTACAATATCAAGCTCAGACGAAAAATACACAAATGATGATTATAATATTATTATTATTATAATAATATAACATTAACTTACGCGTGAAACTATCTTAAAAAAAATCATATCCAATTAAATGCATTATTTTTCTCCTATACGCATGTCTATTTTATCCTCCAGCCAAAATGAAAAAAAAATTTGATAATAAAAAGAATATATCATCTCTCTCTGTCTCTTTCTCGGCTGTCCTATATCCGATATAATAAATAAAAAAAAAATACATCTCTCTCTCACGCCTCCCTCTCTCTCTCTCACTCCCACGTCTCTCTTCTTCCTCCTATAAAAAGCATCTCACTCTCTTCTCTACACACAGCAGCCGCCCCCACACACTCCTCAATTCTTCTTCTCTACCCGTGAAACAGCTCCCCCACCTCCTCCCTCGTCGAAAACTGCCGACGTCATCGGAAAAACCGAAGTCGAGCCAAATTCTGGCGAACCTCTAACCCGACGCGAAAACGGCGTCAACTCGATGCCACAAGGAGTTGGATACGCTCAAGGAAGTTTACTTATTCAAACCTAATTGAGGACAAACCTCTTAGACTCAGGTATATCCCTTAAATTGAAACGATATTCCTGAACTTTCTTCATTTTCAGATCGAACAATAGATCACAAAACACCTCAGTATTCGTAAGGATGTGATCTATTCTTCGGTCTAAACAAAACAAACCCAAGAATGTGAAATTTGGTTGAGAATCGAAATAGAACGAAACCCGGGAAGTTGCCAACGTCAAAATCTTTCTTGCATTGTTTGCGTGATGGGGGGGAGAAGGTGGCATTTTCTTTTTCGCATTTTTTTAGAAATATAGCTTAACTTTAAAATTACATAATTTTTTGTAGAAAACTCAAAAAAATAAACCGAAAGATGTTGTGAACTCAGAAAAATGAGAAAATATTTTAAAAATAAAATCACGATTTTTCATTGAATAATTTCTTTAAAACTAATTTTTGAAATTCTAGAATATTTAAATCATAAAAATTAAAATATAAATGACAAAATCATGAAATTTGACAGTAATATTAAATGATCTTGAAGAAATCTTCTCTGATTTTTCCAAGTCATTTCAATATCTCTCTCTGTATTTTAATTTTTAAATGAAATGACATATTTATTTAAATTAAAAATTAAATAATTATAAAATTGTAAAAAAACTCTTCTTGATTGTATTTTTTATCATAGAAAGATACTTAAATATTTTAAAACTCTGTTTAAAATAAATTATAATTAAAACACATTAATTGGAATTTATTTTTAATTTATGCTAGGTTTACCTAACCCAAGCTCAACCCAAGTCCAACCTAGACAATTCTCTTTAGGACCGGTTCAACCTGATTACAGACCTGGTCAGCCAACTCAAAGATTGAGTCAATCACCCATTAAGTTCAATTTTAGTCATTTAAGGTTTTAGGCTAGCTAATATTTAGCCCGAGTCTAGCCTGAGTAAACTTAACATTTAGCTGAGTCCAATTTGAATAGTTGGACTATTTTAAACTTGAGATCTAAGTCATCCTATCATTTAATTAAGACTGAACTTCTTGGAGTTTAGGGCTAGTCAACATGAACTTTTGTTTAGTTTAACCTACACATTAGGTTCATCATAAACTAAACCTTAAGTCTTAGGTTAGTTAACCATAAACTAATAGAATTAGTCAACCTAAACCTTAGGTTAGTTAACCCTAAATCAATAGGATTAATCAACATAAACCTTAGGTTAGTTAACCCTAAACCAATAGGATTAATCAACATAAATCTTAGGTCAGTTAACCCTAAACCAATAGATTAGTTAACCCAAAATCAATACTATTAGTTAAACTTAAACCTCAGATTGTTTGACTCTAATCCAACTCTAATTTTTAGGTAAAACAAACATGAATCATAGTTTAGCCTTAAGCTAAATCTATCATAAACCTTAGGTTAGAACCTAACCCATAAGTTGAAAATAGGAGAACATTTTAGGTATAATCTTAAACTCAAGTTAAACACAAACCCCTCGACTTGAATATCAATTAAGAAATAAAATAAAATACATTGGGATGGGTAAGATTCACATAAAACGCATTAAAACTAAAATTTAAGCTTAATTGAACACAACAAGGTTTTAAAACATGGCTTTGAGGTTAAGTCCGTTTTAAAGTCTCAACCTCAGATAAATAATAACAAGTAAACAAAAATAATTAAAATAAAACATTTAAAACCCGACAACAAGACTTAAACAACCTAAATATTTCAACCTTAAAATCGATAAAATAATTCAAAAATTAATCAAATCTTAATGACAAAGATCACATAATGCAACTTAAACCTCTTTTTTTTAATTTACGAAGATTTCTTGGACGATGCATTCTGTGGATATTGACAAGAATCTTCCAGCCCTTGTGAACAGCCACCTCTCGAACTAAGGAAACTAGGGCACCCGGGACGACGGAGCCATAGACATCTTGACCGGGTTACCACTAATTAAATAATTAAAAATTTGATCAAATATTATTTTTTTATTTGCTTTATTTATTGTTTTATGTATCTCAATGCATTTTTTTTTACTGTTTTTATCAGACATAGAATATGTGTGTTAAGGACAAATAATGAAGAAATAAAAGTTATCTAGATTATGGAGAACCTAGAAATCATAACATTGGGGATTTATTGCTTAAGTGAATTTAGCCTTGACCTAGGTTTAAACTATACCTCCACTACTCTTTAATTAATTCATTATAAAATTATCGAAACAAATAAAATTTTTAATAATGAGATTGAAGGACTTGAAAACTTGAAGACCTGAAGATATTTTAATATGGAACTTGGAGCAGACTTCGTGGGCAGCTCGTTTAAGACCATTTCTTTAGTTTAAATAACAATTCTTAAGATTTTGAGGCTATCTTTTATGACAAAACCTCTCTTTTTGTTAGGCTCCTGCATAGTCCCGTTATGCAGCATGTCCTAACATGTTTTAAGATTCTGAGGTAGACACTTGACGTAAAATCTCCTATCTTTCTAGACTTTTTATGTAAATTATCATTACACAAATCTAAGTCCTGATTAATAAAACTGACAAGAGTTAGCTTAAATTAATATCATCCTAAATTGAGCCAAACATTAGGATAGTTTGGGGGATTACCAAGAACCTATTCTGGACCTTTAATCTCCCCTATTTTTCTTCCTTTGATTCTTAAAATAAATCTTTCACCTTTGAACCAATCCCTATTAGAAATTTCACAATCATGTTCATTGAAAACTCTTCCTCTTGAATTCATGAAAACAAAAGATTTCTGATTTTTATCGAGAATTTTCTTAAGTGATTCGTTAGCTTCGGATGTAATTAACTATAAGAGATTGTTTTTATAAGGAACTTAAAAGAACCCAGACTTAAAATAAACTATATTTGACTCCCATATCGAATAGGCAAAACTATCAGCCATCATGCAAACTTGCAGATCAAACGGAAGTAATTTATTTCTATAGTTTATTTAATTGAGCTTATTATCAAGTAGTGTATTACCTTCAGGGTGGTAAATTACTCGTGATTAGCTATGGGATCAGTTTGACCTCATTTTCTTCAAATTAAAATACCTAATTTCTAAATACTATATTACACTAAATTATGTATATGTAATAATTTATAATCTAAATCATTTTATCTTATATATTGTTCAAATGCCCTAACACACATGAAAACTCCCCTTCTCTTGATGAAGCCGAATATCACCTTCTTCCCCTCCAGTCCTGGCTCGACCCAGATGAATTCCTCTTCTTGCACAAGAGACGCGACCTCCCTTCTCCTTCTCCTTCTCCTTTGCACCAGCAATACCTTTCCTCTCGCAACACCCGCACAAAAAGCCTTTGGCGCCGTCGTCTCCTTCACACAATATGAGTCTCGACTCACCATATGTATGAGCATTTTCCTCTATCAACTTTTTCTCCTTCAGCCTTTCTTCTTTGGTTGCAAGAGCACAGCATCGAAGCCGACGCTAGTAGGGTTCGACTTCCTCTTTGCCTGCATGGAAGTCCTCTACCCTTTTCCTCTTCAACACAGCTCAGTCACGCACCGCAACCCCTTGATGTTGCTTCCCTTCAACTAGGGTTCAGTCACTCACTGCTCCTTTGTTTGCTCTTCTTTCTTCCTTCCTCTCCTTCACTGTCATTACTCCGACAGTTTCTTCTTCTTTTTCTCTTGCTTTCTCGGTTCTCCCTCTCGAGCATTTCTGAAATAAAAGATAAACTCTCGATTGAAATCCCCTCTCATCCCTTAAGCCTAACCATAGCGACGCTTAGCCCACAAGCCTTCGATTAAATTTTATTTATTAATATTATTATCATTACTCTTTTAATTCAATTTTTTACACTCCATATAAAGAGACCTTTGACATGTGATCTTAATCATTAAATGATGATGCAATTTTAGTTTTCCTTTTGGTTTTCTCTCTAATTTCTCTTCCCTTTTTTCTTGATTTATCTAATCTCTTTGTTTCTTTTCTCTTTTTACATTAAAATGCGTTAGAAACAACATGTATTTTCGTATGAAACAACATCAATCACCAAATGAAGACAATGAAGACAATACAACAGCAAGTTGCTCAGAGGCCTTTTGGGATCAGCTTTTATTTTTGTTTTCTTTTTTTTCATTTTTATTACTATTTTTTATATTTTTACTTGAAATAAAATATATTTGATATATTATAACATATTTAGTTGTTTTAAAAAAACATTCAAAATAATTTTTAGATGTTTAGAGTGTTTTTATAAAGAAGCTAATTTGTATTTTAAAATAAAACATAAAAACATATAAAAATACATTAAACAAACATGCTTTTAAAATAAAAATAAAAAATAAAAATGATCACAAACAAGCCCTAAGCATTCAGAATATGTAGCAAGGTAGGATAAGTTTAGGAGTTTTATTTTTGTGATATGGCTTATGCTTAATCATTGGTTATGCGCCTTGCGGTATTTCCCTTATTTTCAAAAGAGAAAATCAAATCTCTTTAAAAAAATCAAAAATGAAGAACTTAATGGTATATCCTATCTCTATGTGCTAGTAAAAATACATATAAGCACCCTATGGATTAAAATGTTGTTAAAATATGAACACTAGTACTATTAATGTGAGACAACAAATCCTTTAAACTTCATTCAAAGGTTTTCTTGAAGGGAGAAAATTTATTTGAAACCCTTATCCCTCTTTTAAGCATCCCGTTAAATTGTGAAATTTCAAAACCCAAGCTATTCAAGGATTATGCCCATCTCAAGTGCTTTGTGCATGTTGCAATGAAAAAAATTTAATCAAAAAAATTTATTTGACATAGGAAACTTCCCCACATCTGACAACTAAAAGTGGTGGTTTTCCATCTCAAGATCTAAAAATACATACCTGTTACTTGTATATATGCATGGTCTGAGAAAATGTTGATATAAGCACTCTCATGCATGCATTTATAAAGTTGTTTCCCTTACTCAAGTATGTAGCCTCCACACCACAATGGAGGCAAAATAGATCCACCCTCACTTTTGCATGTTAAGATTAAACAACCATAAATATTCAACTTATAATTTTAGCAATGAGTCTAGTAAATGCCAAGGGGTTCTTTGGTTGCCTGCATTAGTGTTGGGCAAGTAGAATTCAGGAGTTCTTAAGATTTTGGTAAGATTTAGATGAAAATGGAATGCAAAGTAAAATTTTGGTGAATTTGTAGTTCAAAACTGTATATTCCAAATTGGTCACTCAGATGATTTTAAAATACACTGCCAATTGCGGTCATTGTTGCCACCACCGTTGGTCATCCCTCCCACCCAGAAAACCTAACCCCACCCTCTAACGTTCGCCCGCTATCAAACAACATCAACGTGCCCTGCCACCGCTTGACCCCGACAGCTTGTCGTTAGCCACCGTTGCAATCACGCCCCATAGCCTACTATCGTCATTGGTCATGTTTTACATTAATTCAATTTTTCTTCAAACCAAATACAAAAAATATAAACTCCTATAATTAGTTTACAAGAAACCAAACAACTTTAAATTATTTCAAATACACTATAATTCAATTACACTATATTAATTTTACATTGAATTTCCTTTTCAACAAAAATGGCTCCTAAATGAAATGATTCTTTGAAATAGGCTCAAATTGTGATTTCTCCGTTTGCTAATGAGGTTATATGCTAGGAAGCAATAATTGAAAGTACAATTACCAAGTTATCTAGCTTACCAGCAACCTAGTGACGACAAGAGGCTGATTTAAACTTAAATTTAGTGTTCATTGCATGATTGAAGAATAATATTTATTATTTTATTTATTGATTTGTATAGAAGGAAAGCTTTGGTTGTTTTTAAAAATTTTATTAGGAACTATTTCCTATTTTATTTTCATTATTTTTGCTTGTAATTTCCTTAATTTTTCTTTTCATATAATAAGATATCTAGGATTAGGATTTGGAGAATATTGAGATTGAATGAGAATTGGATTCTCACATCCTAACCATAGGCTCCTCTTTCTTTCTCTCTCTCTCTCTCTATCCATAGGCTTATGCTTAATCATTGGTTATGTGCCTAGTGTTATTTCCCTTATTTTCAAAAGAGAAGATCAAATCTCTTTAAGAAAATCAAAAATTAAGAGCTTAATGGTATATCCTATCTTTATGTTCTAGTAAAAATACATATAAGCACGCTATGGATTAAAATGTTGTTAAAATATGAACACTAGTACTATTAATGTGAGACAACAAATCCTTTAAACCTTCATTCAAAGATTTCTTGAAGGGAGAAAAATTATTTGAAACCCTTTATCCTCTCTTTTAAGCATCCCCTTAAATTGTGAAATTTCAAAATTAATGCCATTCAAAGGATTATGCCATCTCAAGTGCTCTGTGCATGATGCAATGAGAAATTTTTACTCAAAAAAAATTATTTGACATAGGAAACTTCCCCCATCTGACAACTAAAAGTGGTGGTTTTGCATCTCAAGATCTAAAAATACATACCTGTTACTTGTATCTATGCATGGTCTGAGAAAATGTTGATATAAGTACTCTCATGCATGCATTTATAAAGTTGTTTCCTTTACTCAATTATGTAACCTCCACACCACAATGGAGGCAAAATAGATCCACCCTCACTTTTGTCAAGGGAGATTGGCACTATTGCATAGATACTTACATGTTGATTCCCTTTGTCAAGGGAGATCATCCATTCAAGTAATAAGTATATATTCAAATCGCCATAGCTTCTTACATGTTTGAGCATATTCATGCTCATCACCAGGTCAGAGGCATAGATCGAAAAGAATAGAAATAATGGAAAGAAAAGGAATGAGTGATTAAAGGAGACAGGGAATGTGAGTATGGAGGGAGGGGGGNGGGGGGGGGGGGGGGGGGGGAGATAGTCCACCTTCCTAACATGAATATTTATATCAAGGGAGATGGGCACTATAGTCGAAAAGTTCCTTAGACTTACGAAGGTATTTATCCATCATAATTCCAATAAAAAGCATAATAGAATTAATCAATTACCCATGCACACATTACATTTTGATGTTGCAACATTATTTCTAGTTCATTTGCATGAGTTAATAGCTCACAACAAAAAATTAAAAGTCATGCATAATGAAAATTTTAAAGTTGTAATATTTGTTCACTCTAATGTTTAAGATAATATTTATTCACTCTAATGTTTGGGGTAATAGAATGGTTTTGCTTATATTAACCCCATATGCATTATGGATCCTACCTGCAATAAATTACCAACTGTGAAAGCCTAACTATATTTTTGGTTAAGTCAGTACTTATTGCGTTTGTAGATGCATTACATTTCAACATGATTACTAGTCCAATTTTCTATGATGTGGTAAATTACCCTATAAAGACATTTTGAGACTCCATAGTTTTCTACATGTATCTCAACAAATGGAGTTACGTATTCCATTAGTGATGGTAGCTCCAATTCCTCTAACAATTCAATAATTTCATTGTCATCCATCAACACATAATTCTAGGGTGAGACCTGCAATAGATCTACCCAAACTTTGGAACAAGTATCTTGAATGTAACTTTCCATCCCTAGGAAGTCTATGGTGGCCAATAGCATCATTGATTAGTCATNATGTTCAAGCTCATATTTGTTTCTTTTCTTTAAGGAGAGCTGACAGAAATTAAGCTTTAAACGAGTATAACTGAATATTTGGGAGGAAAATGAGATGAACAAATTTTCGAACATATAAATTAGTCACAGTGATTCACAAAAGCCGACATAATTAAGTTGAAAGATTTATTTATCTTTCCAAACATTTATATAATAATGAAAAAGTAGAATCAAATCAAATTATTTAATGATTTGCTCAAAATGAGTTTTTATTCTACTCGATCTATATTAATATACCTCACTTTACATACATGAAATGGAAAAGGTTTGACGCAAAACTGTGGAATATTTCATTAAATAAGCTACATGTAAGCATATAAACATGCAGAACAATGTCCATGTTTTTCATTTCTCAGTAAAGTTAGAAATCATGGTCGGCCTATTTTATCTATCCACGTAAACAAATATAAATTAGCAATGATAGAGCAACATATAAAAGAATTAGCAATGATAGTGCTGCATATGTAGTTATTCGTTAAGAGTACTGACTCACGGACACCCTTAGTCTAACCAATCAATAAACCAGCAACAAAGTATTTGGTAAAATGTCTTCAAGCAATGAATTAATTGAAAACAACCAAAAATGGGAGCAAAGCCAAAAATCTACCAGAAAAATAAGACAACAATAGAAGCCCAAGAAAAAAGAAGAATTATTGATGATAAAACTTACCTCTATGAGCTTCCCCATATCATTATTACTCCCATGATAATACTGGTAAAACTCAATTGGTAAATTGGTCACTGACTCATAGGCATTGTTAAATCCTTGCCCTTCCACTTTTTGTTCAGAGCCCTGGGTTGCATTCACAGTTGAGCTTCTTTCAATTTCTGCAGTGCTTACTTGCACTTGCTTCACTGGACTTCCCACTCTATTTTGTTTGACAACGCTTGCTTCAGGATTTGTAATTCTGATTGTTTTTCTTGATACTTCAGCTGTTGATATGGCATCCCTAGCAGCATGGGTGTCAGCTGCAGCAGCAGCTTGTCTCTCTTCTTCCTCCACAGCGGACCTTACTCGCTCAAGAAACTTATCATCCTCTTCTGGAAGAAAATGCCCTGCAGATATACATGGGATCATGAAATTCCGAAAAAGAATGGGGTACGTTATCACCATAATCCAATTGTTTCTGGGAAAAATAAAAAATTAACTCATTAAAAATAAATTGGTCAGAACAATATGGATCAAAAATATAAAACATCTCCTTTATTAGTCAAACAAATTGGACCATGCCAAATACTAGTTAGACTACTAAATTTGAAAGAAAAATTTATAATCCTGAAATGAAGGTATCTGTATTTATTACAAGAAAACTAGAAAGGAACATTATGGATTCGCCAATGAGAAAGGCACAAATGGACAGTAGAGTTAAAAAAAAAAAGAAAACTTCATGAAACGCACAGAAACAAACTCTTATGCTTGGCACTATTTTACGAATACAATTGAGAAAATTAAATAACTCAAAGCATACCTGAAGTTATATGCCATAGAAAAAAAAGTATAATCTCATATGTTTTACTGCAACATACATATGTAAAAGCAAAATAAAGTCAGAAAATATTACCTTGTTTTTTAAGTTTATCAATTCTGATAGAACGAAGCTCTTGCAACTTCTCCACAACCAACACAAGCTCAAGCTGGAAGTTATTTAAGCTTAGAAAAATACACTTAAATCAACGTATAAATCATGATGAAATACATAGAACACTGCTAATGAAAACCAAAAAACTTGGCCAAGAAGTTTAATATCATTCTCTTTAACAAATCAGTACAACCAAAGT
>JXCR01147459.1:35988-49294 GCA_002079205.1 Phalaenopsis hybrid cultivar | reverse complement strand
GCTCTATCATTGCTAATTTATATTTGTTTACGTGGATAGATAAAATAGGCCGACCATGATTTCTAACTTTACTGAGAAATGAAAAACATGGACATTGTTCTGCATGTTTATATGCTTACATGTAGCTTATTTAATGAAATATTCCACAGTTTTGCGTCAAACCTTTTCCATTTCATGTATGTAAAGTGAGGTATATTAATATAGATCGAGTAGAATAAAAACTCATTTTGAGCAAATCATTAAATAATTTGATTTGATTCTAGTTTTTCATTATTATATAAATGTTTGGAAAGATAATAAATCTTTCAACTAAATTATGTCGGCTTTTGTGAATCACTGTGACTAATTTATATATTCGAAAATCTGTTCATCTCATTTTCCTCCCAAATATTCAGTTAAACTCGTTTAAAGCTTAATTTCTGTCAGCTCTCCTTAAAGNGCTAATGAAAACCAAAAAACTTGGCCAAGAAGTTTAATATCATTCTCTTTAACAAATCAGTACAACCAAAGTGAGAAGTCAAGTAATTAGGCTCATATAAATGGACAATGTAGCCAGAGTACTGATCAGAATGGAAATATGGCATATGCTACCTTTTTATAATAACAATGGGTCGACTGACAATCCTTATCATCATAAAAACTAAATAGCATGAAACATGTTCAAAAATTACAGCATTGTAATTTAAAAAAAAGGATCTAAAGAGACAGATTCACGTGAAATCCAACAAAAACATCTTTAAATTGTACTATGAAAATGGCAAGAATATATAAAATTTCAGAGTTAGCAAAAAAAACTTACTTTCTGGAAATGAAACCTGAGTCGTAAGAAATAATAAGTACATAGCAACAGTTTGCACAGCTACGGAGCAAAGTCAGGATGCAACAAAAATACAAAGTTAAACAGCATTCATTTAACTTCCTTCTAGCATCTCTAACAATACAACTAGTAGTAGCACGATCTTATGACTAAAATCCATCAAGGAGGAATCAGTAAGTTTATGCTTTGTTGGGAATGTGAACCAAACCAGACAATAAAATAAATAGGCCAATATATTTTGAAACTCTAGCAAACATCTCTAGATAAATCAAGTCTTCTCCACAGAAGCAAAGATGAATGGTTATAATAGAAGCAACAAGCAAGCCATGAACTGATAATGGAGTATATAAACATAAAGGGAACAGGCGCAAAAGAAAAAAACCATACTTATCAGACTGTATTCCTGTCATAAAGAATGACAGAAAAAGTTCCATATGAACTGCAGAACAATGTAAATACTATAAACCTATAATGGTGACTAGC
The DNA here is from genome assembly GCA_002079205.1 of Phalaenopsis hybrid cultivar. Taxonomy (NCBI): domain Eukaryota; kingdom Viridiplantae; phylum Streptophyta; class Magnoliopsida; order Asparagales; family Orchidaceae; genus Phalaenopsis; species Phalaenopsis hybrid cultivar. The sequence goes on along the minus strand of JXCR01147459.1, from coordinate 47,994 downwards.
AATGGACAACAAGCTCTAGTCTCTTCCATAATCAGATTAAAAAGTCATGGTTTAAAAATGCCGTCGACGAAACAGTAGGAAGAAGGACTCACCTCAGATTCTAATCTTTTCCTTTCCTCAATAGCTTTAAGCTTTGCAATTGACTTCATGTTTTCCATCTGAAAATGCAAAAATAAAATTCTAATCTTATCCAAGTTAGAACCTAGCATTGGATAAAAACTATAAAAAGAACTGAAAACTACTAATATTACATCCTCAATACTCTAGTAGTGAAGAAGGATGAGCAATTTTTTTTAGTAATAAAAAATGTGTTTAAAACTCAAGACTACAGGCAGGTTGAAAGTGAAACTATATCAGTAAAGTGTCAAAATAGACTCCAACTATTTATAGCAGGTTGTTTTAGTCTCAAAATTTATATAAGTGACAAAATAGACCCAAATTGAGCTCCAATAGCCCTTCATGGGAACTATTTCAGAGCCAATTTAAAGAGTTTGGGACTATTTTTGCACTTTTATAAACTAAAACGGCCCGATGCAACTAGTCAGGACTATTTTGACACTTTACTCGAAACTATACCTTCGTGAGCTGACACTTAAAAGAAAAATTTAAAGAACAAAATATATCAATCAATGAATACAAGACTATTTTGTCACCACAAATTGCTTCTTTAAAATTTTGTTAGAAAGAAATGAAAAATGAATTAAACTATAATTTACCAAAAATATTACCTTGGGTTTTATCTAAATGTTTAAATATTGATATAAGTGATAAACATTATATTAAGGCCACCAAACTTACAAATAAACTCTCTAAAACGGAATTATTATGTTCTCCTCTTATGTCAATAATCGAACCAACAATCATGCAAAATTAAATATGTTGAAGAATACGACTCCATAAAATAGGAGGCAAACATGTTGTAAGAAGGCATTTATTGTTGGATTCACAAAGGCATAAAAGTAATGATCCACAAATTGCAAAGCCCAAGCACCATGATAATGATTTGAAGTGGAGCAAAGAAGGAAAATGTCACTAATTTCCATGTTGGCGTCCACAATTCCAAAAAAATTATTGATTGATTATAATTACTATTATAATCATTCCTTATGCAATCTAGACAACCCTATGAGTAAAAACCCTTAAATGAATGATAAAACAAAAGCTTTTGCCGAAGATTTGAAATTGTTAAATAGAAAACTGAGGAAGACAAAAGCCTCGAGGTGTTTGGAGGCATAAGCCTCGAGAATTGAACCATTAAATTAATTAAAAATATGAAATGGTAAGTAACATAATAAGAGATCTAACTTCTCCATCATGAATAGAGAGTCTTAGTTACTAAGATTATAATTTATAAATTAATAAAAATAAATCTCTATAACACCCAATTGATCTTGAATAAATAGTATTAGTTACAAAAACTATAATTCAAAAAGTTCATTTTTACCCTCCAAAAATCATTCAACATTTGATGACACATTACAAATTGATAGATCTAAATCATCCTCCAAAATTATCTTCTTCAAATGAATATATGTTAATCTTTTGTTATACAACATATAAACTAACGAATCAAAACTTATAATATTAGTTTAAAACCTGAAAAGATGTCACATGAGGGGATAAAGAGACTAATGGTTCCTATTTTAAGAATAAAGGGTATGAACAAGAGTATACAAATTATAGAGGAATTATGTTAATTTGTCATAGATTGAAGTTACGGGAGAGAGTAACTAAACATAGGTTACAATGTGATAAAAAAAATTTCTTAAAATCACTTTGGATTCATGTCGGACAAAGCCTATTGTAGAAGTGTTACATTTATTAAGAGGCTTTATGGAGAAGTACAAATAGAATAAGGAAAATTTACATGATTTTTTGTTGATATAGAAAAAACTTAGGGTAAGGTTCCAAAATAAGTAATTTGCATAATTCTAGAAAAAAAATATTTTGATATTGCTTATATTAAAGTCATTAAAAATATGTATACAAGAGTTGTTACTTGTGTTCGAACACAAGGAGAATTGGCCAAGTATTTCCCCATTCAGTTGGATAACACAGGAAACAGCTTTAAACCCATATATTTTTGCTTTAATTATGAATGTTCTTACTGGATATTTACAGGAGGATGTACCTTCGTGTATGTTTTTTGCTGATAATAACCTTTTGTGGATAAGATTAGAGAGTTCAAAAAAAAAAAAGAATTATGGAGGTCAACTTTAGATTCTAAAGGCTTTCAATTGGGTAGATTCAAAAATTGGATATATGGAATGTAATTTTAATAGTAGTATATCCAGTATCGTGTTGTAGCAATGAGTGATCAAGTCATTAAAAGAAGTGAAACGAGCCTATTGTTCAAAGTGATGGTGATATAGATGGGATGTTATTAGTAGAATTTAAGCTTTATTATTGAAGCGGAGGAATGCATTGAGCCTATTGTGTGATAGAAAAGTATTGCTAGAGAAAGAAAAATTTTATAAGATTATGATGAGACCTACAATATTTTATGGCGCAGAGTATTAGCCTATAAAAGAGAAGCATAAAAGTAAGTTGAGTGTTGTTGATATGAGAATGCATAAGTGGATGAGTGACTTTATTGACAAAATGCGAAACAAAATACCTGCAAATGGGTTGGATTAATCCAGTGGCAAACAAGATTAAAGAGAGTCACTTTAGATGGTTTGGTCACATTATATGGTGACCATTTGATGATCCAATTAGAAAAGTATATAACGCAAAGCAAGAAGTTTTCCTGCAAACACATCTGAACACGGGAAGTCAAGGAGAGGGAGCGCGGGCGCTATGCCTGCACGGACGCAAAGATTAGCCGCGAGAAGTTGTGGTGTAACAGGGAGCCGCTTCCACTCCCGCAATTTTGGCTTGTCTGGACTGAACCGATTTAAATCAAGGAAGGCCAATTGGCTCTTCCACGTGAGTTTGGTGCCTCCTTTCCATAGGGGGATCTAATCCTAGGTATCTAGGACTTATATATGTAAATTTTTCTTTGAGATTTTCATTTTTTTTTTGGGTTTCAAATTTCTGTCATTGTCATCATTCTCCCCTTCTAGGGTTGTATTCGAAGACGAGAAGTTGCTTCAGTTGTAACTTGTCCAAGGTGGTGAACGTCCACAAAGGATTGAGGGATGCTCTAACCATGTTTGAACCTGCAATGATATCATCCTCGATCATTTCACTCCTCCACAACTTTCCTTTACTGTCGTATTCGCTGCAGCCACCAAGAAACAACCTCTTTGTTATTTCCTGCAACCGTCTACCACCTAACTCCCTCCCACCTTGCTGCCATCCTGCACCGCCGCCTTCCAACACACAACCCCTCTCATGCCACCTACCCGTTGTCCCAGCCTCACGAATCCCTTCCCCCACATCTCAGTTGTTGTCCTAACTTTCCCGAACTAATTCCCTAACCCCTAAGCATTGCATAGCCACCCCAAAAAGCAAATCGTTGTTGTTTGGGCTAACATCTCTTGTCGTCTTGTTGTTCCAGTCGTCCATCTTCCACTGCCCAAAAATCTCTTTCTTAAATTGGCGCCATCGCTCCAAGCTCCTAACCATCACCACCATTGCCCAAGATCCGTCGTAACACGAGTTTGCGTGTCATGTGTGTTGTATTTCCCCTTTCTAGTGTTTTTTATTGTAAACACATATTTGCTCCCAGTAAAAATATTTATTTTTTTTCTAATGTGGTTTGGGTTAACTCTGATATCAGTAGATGTTTTATATTTGACTTTTGTTAAGCAAGGGAGAGGTAAATCTAAAAAGACTTAGGCAGGTTGAATAAAAAATGATCTTGATTTATTAGAATTGAATGAAAACATGAAACTCAATAAGGCGCGATGGACAAAAAGGATTCATATAGCTAACCCTACTTAAAGAGATGAAGGCTTCTTTTTGTTGTTGTATGTATATGCACACACTACAATTTTGTTCACACATTGATGACAACCATATAAGATCTAATATTTTGATTACTAATCTTTGTAATTCAAGAAGGACAACTACAAACTGAATCAACCACTCGACTAATTTAATATGGGGGTATGTATATATATGTATGTGTGTGTGTTCTATGCAAATTTTGTGAAAAACCAATAAATGTTAAAATTTACTTTAGGTATGTTCTGCTTGTTTTAGTGGAGCTTAACCATAGCTAATAAGATCAAAAAGCTATTGTTTAAATGAATGAATTTACCCAAGTGGTCTTAAATTGCGAAAATCATGGAAGCTTCATTGACTTGAACCTCCTCCTGATCATAAATATTAAGACTTGAAACTTCAGCACGAAGGAGACCCAATGATCATGTGATTGCTATGGAACCCATATCACCCTAATTCAGTGGGACGTGTACATTACTCACAAAGCAAATGAAATTTGAGAAGTCATGAGACATAAAAACTCAAAAGTCAAAGATATTACCCGCATCTATAAGATCAAGACAAACTCTCAACCACCGAACAAGGCAATATATTCTTCTTTGAATATTTTAATTCATTAAAGATTTTCTAGTTAGATTTAGATCAAGACAAACTCTCAACCACCGAAAAAGGCAATATATTCTCCATTGAATATTTTAATTCATTGAAGATTTTCTAGTTCGATTTAGATTACCACCGAGATCTCAAGTTGAAATATAGTGATCATATTATGATTTTAAAAAATATATATATAAATAATATATATTGAGAGAAAGAAACTTTTGAGTTTCTTGTAGGTCTAAATATAGAATTTGATTAGGTTCGCATCCAAATTTTGAGCAGGAAGATCGTGGCCTTTTATATTGAAGTTTATCCCTTGTATGGGCTGAAAAAGAGGGTTACATTAGAAACACAGCCCGTAAGAGCCACCTATGATAGCCCTAGAAACTGAAAGTGGATAATTGATTACAACTGAATCCTCCAAAAATGAAGGACGGAAATTCCGCCCCAAAAAAAAAAAATTGTGGTGTAACTATTACAAGAAAGAGCAAACAGAGATAATTATTGACAACTACATGGGAGACCTCAACCCTGTGGCGGATATACAAAAAGATAATCAAAAGGATAAGCTCATTTTATAAAGATTAGAGGATTCCGCTTTGAAGGAATTAACAGGCTAAGTGATCTTCTCAAATCTCTAGCAAAGCCATATGAGTCAAGCTCTCCATCCTAACATGGTGAGACTTCTAATCTTCTGTACTTCTAACGCCTAAAATAGTTCCTACAATACCTAAGTAATTGAATTTGGTGCCACGTAACTACATGGTAAAGTGATGCTTATCTTTCAAACCTACAACCCAAACTAAAAAATAGAAACATAAAAATAGTTGACGGCTCCTTAACCACTATTGCAAGTAATAGTTCATTTTTCCTTCATTTGGTCTCAAAAACATTTTAGATGCCCCTCATCTTATTGGAACCTCTTTACCCATTCGTAAAAGAACCCAGGATCAAAATTTCAAGCTGACATTCTTTATTGATCATAGTATTATTCAGAACTTAACTGCGGGAAAGAATATTCAGCAAGCTAGAAAAATTTGGGCTACAACTACTTGAAACCAGCAATGTTGAAACAATCATTCATTTCTTTCCCTCATGGTTGCTTTTAATAGGACACTAGTTGTGACATTATTATTAATTAAATCATCAATCTTTTCAAATTCTCACACATATGTCCTAACAAGATTGCAAAACATCATAAGGTATCCTTTCCTTTTAGTGAATCTCAATATCTACTCCTTTCATGTTGATCAAAACTGCTATTTGGGGACCTTTAAAAACTTTTATATCTCTGAAGTTAAAGAATCTATAATATTTATAGACGAATGTACTCAAATGACATGGAATTGCATCATCAAATAAAAATACAATGTCAATCACATATTCTCCAAACTTTATTACTATGATTTGGGGACCTTTAAAAACTTTTATATCTCTGAAGTTAAAGAATCTATAATATTTATAGACGAATGTACTCAAATGACATGGAATTGCATCATCAAATAAAAATAAAATGTCAATCACATATTCTCCAAACTTTATTACTATGATAAAAGATCAATTTTGATTCAACTTCAAGAGAATTAGGAACAATAAGCCCAAGATTATTTTAACCAAATTTTGTGCCTTTTCTTCATCAAAAAATATATTATTCACCAAATTCAAAACAACACATCATAAAACAAATAAACATCTTCTTGATGTTCCCACAGCTCTTTTCTTCTTAAATAAGATTCATAAAAATATTGTGAAGAAACCATCCTGACCTCGATATTGTTGACTAATATGACAATTTCTAGAGTAACTGAATTCAAATGTCCCCTTAACTACCACATTAANCGCTTTGCAATGTCCTTGGCAATCTCTCTTGCTCTCCACTCATCAGCCTCTTCATCCACCTTATCATATCCATCATACTCCTATCGGGCACAAGTAAATCACCAAAACAGCCATCATAATCATAGATTTAAATATTGAAGGCATAGCATGCAACAACCAAATTTACCAGCATGCTTTTAAAAAGGTAGGATATGCAAATTTTACAATCTTTCAGAAAGGAATAACTGAATAATCTAAAAGTCAGACCCAAGCAACCTTCCGCAGCAGCTCTGCAACCTGTTTTCTTTTTCTCTTTTTCCAATGCTTATTCCTCTTGTACTTCTGCTGTTTTTGAGCTAACCAAATTGCCATGGACTTATCCTCCCATTGACTTGTCTCACTGGAGATAGCATTAAATGGGGCAAGTTGGCTTTTTAAGGTTGCCATTAATGAGTTTGCAGCTTCTAAAGCAAGAGATTCTTGTACTTCAGGACAATTTTTTTTCTCTGTGATTATCTCAGCTAACTCAGAAAACATTTCATTCCCAAAAGAATCAAATGGAGAAGAAAGTAAGTTCTTTCCGTTCCGTTGATTAAAAGGAAATCCATCAGCTTCACCGGTACAATTGGATCTCTTGATTAAATAAATCCCCTCTAGTTCTTTCTGCCTGCCAATGAACACAAATTAAAAAAAAAAAATTAATTAGATCATGCCTATGAGAAAGGGGCTGGCTGACCTAATCTCCAATGTGCCTCAGAANTTGCACTGCATTATTTTTTCTATAAATGCATCAAAAATCATATAAGTGTGTTGTGCAAATGCATAGAGAGATATTCCAACTAACATTTTAAGACGGTGTTTGGTAGTTGCCGCAGATTTACGTTAATAGGATTTATCATATCGGCGAAATTCAGTTAGTTTACGAGGGAGAGGAAGCACGCGAGAAATGGCGACGTAAATCCATGTAATTCTCCTGATAGTCGGATTTGTTAAATCTGAATTTACGTAGCAGAGGAGACCGGACGAGGAAAAACAAACAGAACGGGAGAAAATTGAATTTGACAAAGAGTTCGATTTGGTTTTCCCTCTTTTTGGTGTTTAGCTAGATTTAGATTAAATTCGTCGCTAAATCCTATTTAAAGTATGCTACCAAACACCCCCTACATGCTCAATCATAAGATCTAAGAATACTACGAAAAAAGAATATAGATTTAAGCTAAATATAATCCATCTTGATAAATGTGCAAACCATCTCAGTTTTATGAAAATCTCACTTTTCAAAAAAAAGATAAATTCAAAACTATTAACTTGCACACGCTCTCGAATGGGCTACTCATCTATAGGGCAAAGTTAAAATAAAAGTCCGACCTCCGTCAATTCAATCCTCCTCCTTTAAGGACAAGAGTAAATAGAATTGATGCTTTTAAAGATAGTTAAATAATATTTTTTAGGTAAATGACAATTATAAGCATTTAAAATATTCTTTAATCAATTCTTCGATGACAGCTTTGTCGATTATGAATCTAAACTGAACTAGTCTATCTTCAAAATTATGCTAAAAAAACATGAATAAACACAATTTATGCAAGTTATAAGTTTGATCTTTTATAAGCCAGATAAAATAGCCCAGATTCAAAATTACCTAAATCTCAGATAATCTGCATATTAATCATACATTTAAACTGAAGAGATTTATTCATAAATTTAAATTTTCAAATCATAATATATTCATTAATTGAAACTTAAAGCAAATCTCATTCACTTCTCAAAATCATTTGTCAATGAAGATAAATTTATGATTAACCTAAACTCACAAATAGTTAATATCGTATTGAATATAGCATTATATTCACACTCAAAATAAATTGCACCGATAAGAGTGTGACCCAAGTCCCTTATCAAAATGGTTTGGCCCAATAGCTCCACACATGAAGAGATTACAACCAAAGCTCTCTAACCTGGTGATCTGACCAATATGCTCCACTATATTACAATCATGATTATAGCCCATAAGTTTCCAAAAAATTTAGGCCTCTTTATGTTAGTTAAGATTGGTTCAACTTAGTCCCCTCAGACAAATACTAACCCAAGATCTACAAAATTTCATTGGACGAAGCAACTCATGCTCCTAAAATAGATCCTTCTATCAAGTTGAGTCGGCTCCTTGTCTAAGTAAACCGAGGTCCATAACCCACGACGACAAAAACAATAAATTTTGATTGGGTTCGTTATCATTCCCTCTACCATGTACTCTTAAGCTCGCAATGATAAACTTTTCAATCTAAAATCCTAAATTCACTGATACTATATGCTGAGTAATCAGCATCATAATGACTAATCATAATAGAAAGTATTCTCCCCTTATCGGGATGGGTAGTTAACCATAAAAGCTTACTCCTATGGGAAAGCTCGAACTTCACATCTGAAAAGTTATCATTAAAAAAACATGAAATATGTGAGTGGTATCCTATTACTATCTCATTTATTTTCTAAAAATTTGACCCGGAAGGCTAGAGCATAATGTAAAGCTCTCTTCCTCATTCACTTTTAGAGAGTTCAGGGGGCTTATTTTCGGAACCCGCATGCCTGAGATTTTGACTTTGCATTTGATAGAAGTTGTGGATATTAGAGGCCTTACAATAAAAGAACAACAATTTCATAAGAGAGTGGAATAGTACTATGACTTAATGATAATCAGTTCATGAACAATGTACAGANGATGAGCTAATATTATGGATGAAGGCTATTATAGCTATACACCAATATAATTCACGTAGAGGGTGAAATGACAAATAATGATAAGAAATATTTTAAAGTATATTAATGGCATAAAATAAATCTGTGGTTGATTTAAGTCATATTAACTTGAGCAAAATTAAAATCATGCTTTAAGATGTAGAACTATTGGATTTAGTTTTCAGTCATATCATTAAAAAATTATGTATAGGATTTTAAAAGATATAAAATACATAAATTTTAAAATACAAAGCTCAAAAAGTGAATATATATTAAAAATAGGTTTTTTTTATAATTATGTATAATATAGAGAAAATAAGTATTATCTTAAGATATAAAAATATGTTTTTTCTACTATAAACTGAAAAATTACGTAAAAATTTGAAATTTATAATTTACTCTATCATAGAAACATTCTATTTTATATGGCTAAATCAAATAAGGTTTATTGTATTTAAACGTACAAGTTCTACTAAAAGGTAAGCTATTGTAGAATACACATTTTAAGTGAGGTCTTTTCTTAATAAAGCTTTTGCCTAAAGTTGTCGTAAATACTTTATAGTTTTAAAATTTGTTAAAGTAATTGATATTTGAATTTTAATTGGTGATTGGCTCAACATTGACACCAATTTTTTTATATAAAAACCACTAGAAGCATTATATTTTAAAATGTTTGAAAGTGCTCAAAGCTTCCATATTTGGGCTTTAATAATTAGAGATTGAATTACATTTAAGTTAAAATTTTTATTTAAAATTTTAGAGCTTATGTTCCATCAAATATTAAGCTGACCTGGTAGCTTAACAAATACTTGAAGGAGATAGCTTTACAACTCTCCTAGAATATCAACTCACCACATGGTTGACTTGGTCGACAAAAGCATTATAAAAAATGATGTACTTATAAGAAACGATTACTAATACAAAGTGTTATCAAGATAATATTAATTATAACACATATACCAGAAAAGGATGAAGAAGATTGATCAAAGATTTCTTAGAATTAAGTATAATAAATGTTTTATTTGTATGTATAGTCAACCTCTCAACAAAAGAGGGTGATCACTATAATACATGGTACATATCCTAAAATAGATAGAGAAAAAACTTATTTTCTCTCCTAGCTCTTTCTTTAATGGTGTGAACCATAAACAAATTAGGATACAACACCGTATATTGTTATTGCTAAATTGGAATCCTTTCCAACAATAATTATAATTTTACTTTGGCGTTATAGGATATATGTACTTAGCAATAGTTTCAAGACAAAACAAAAAAGTTTAAATTACATTAATGCTAATGTAATCAAAAGTATTATATGTATAATGAGGAGTATCCTTCTTGTAGGCCCGACCATGGAGCTTGATTGGACAAGCTAAGAGGTCCACGATGGCACTTAAGTGGAGGGCAGAGAGGTTCCAAGATCTAATGGGAGTGAGCGACAGTGCTTGGGCTCAATTTTGGCTTTTAGCCATGGGGTGGCTCTCAGGTTTGGGATTTTCCAGCGGCTAGGGTGGCCGACCAGGCCATGGGAGGTCACCATCTGACTGAGGGAGCTCAGGGGTGGAGATTGGCGAAGCTAATTGGGTTGGAGCATGGGTAAGGGTGCTTAATTGAAATGGAAAGTGGTTTGGGCTAGGTTTTGGTCAACCATGGGTTAGTCTTATGGAAATGGGTTTGGGTGGTTGTCCAAGGTGGTTTGACCTGACAGTGATCATTTAGGCTTAGATGGTCTAGTTCCCATCTTAAAAAGTAAGGCCTAATCATGAGTTGGAGTTGAAGCATGGGTATGGTTAGGCACTTTTAGGGGATGTTGAAAGAGGTTCCTCCTTTTGCCATAAATGGCATGGCGGCTTGGATGAGGCTCATGCATGGCTTCNCTAGGTTTTGGTCAACCATGGGTTAGTCTTATGGAAATGGGTTTGGGTGGTTGTCCAAGGTGGTTTGACCTGGCGGTAATCATTTAGGTTCAGATAGTCAAGTTCCTATCTTAAAGAGTAAGGCCTAATCATGGGTTGGAGTGAAGCATGAGTATGGTTAGGCACTTTTAGGGGATGTTGAAAAAGGTTCCTCCTTTAGCCATAAATGGCATGGAGGCTTGGATGAGGCTCATGCATGGCTTCATGGCTTCCATTCAGCTTGGGTAAAGCCATATGGCTTGCTTATGGCTCAAGCTTGCATTAAAGATGAGGGGGGACTTTAAGCTCTTAAAAATATTTTCCATGGGTTCCACTTTTAGTTAATTTAATCAAGAAAATTTTAACCATATATTTGATTAAATTTGATGTGGGGGCTAAAATTTGTCATGTGGTTTTGGGTTTAAGAAAATTTGGAAATTGGGCTTAAATTATGGGCTTTTGAATTTTGATGTGAAGGGGGTAATTTAGGGCTTGGATTTGGGCTTGATGAGTTTTTAATGTTAATATTATTAAAAATTGATCATGAGGGGTTTCGTGAAGTCTTAAATTTGTCATGTTGGAATTTAAGACTTGGGCTTGGTGAATTTTGAGCTTGGTATGAGGATTCAATTTTGGTGTCTTTTGGGTTCAAAGTGGACGCGTGATGAATTTGGATTGAGGGCTCATGAAAATTGGATTTTAAATTGGAATGGGGGGCTTTGATGGAAATTGAGGATTTTGGGAATTATGGGTAAATTGGGTGGAAATTGGATAATTCAAGAATTTGGTCAGTTTTGGGAAATTTTGGGGGATATGATGGATTTGGTGGACATGGGTAGTTTTGGGTGGATTTAGTGATTTGGATCTTGGTAGATATTTGAGTGAAATTAGGGATTTTGTGAAATTTTAGGTGGGGGTTAGGGAATTTTGGTGGAGAATTGGGTAGTTGGGTGAATCATGTGAGTGAGAGGTGTATAGGGTGTGATGCTATTAAGTGGTGGTGTGTGGGGCATGGTATGGGGAGTATGAGTGTAGTGCATGTGTGAGTGAAGTGAGTGATCTGTGG
>JXCR01147459.1:17364-33203 GCA_002079205.1 Phalaenopsis hybrid cultivar | reverse complement strand
TATATATATATATATAATTTAAGTACAAATAGAGAATATTTCAAAGAACTAAAACCACATTTAGACATATGCATATATACTTTGATTAGGCGAATTTATAAATAGAATCAGAAGAAGAAGATAATGATTCTTCAACCAATAATGCCATAAAAAATTGCACAATGCTTTTGTTTTATTAACTAATAATGATGCGAAAGAGGTCAACTAAAAAATATGTCTAATTTACGGGAAAATTTTTTGTTCGGACATTGCACATTTAGACGGACAATCACTGAATCACACAAATTTAACTCCCCCGGCTTTGTTAAATAAAAAAAAATGTCTAATTTAGGATAAAATCTTCCGTTCGGACATTGTACATTCAGACGGATGGACAACCACTGGCAGCCAAGTCGTTATACACATCGTCGGCGGGCGACGTGGCGGTTGGTGGTTGGCTGTCCAGATGTGCAGATGAAACACTTCTTCTTAATTTAGGGGCGTTTGTTAACACAATTTTAATAGAATTTATAGGCTAAATCGAGCCAAACAACAAAAAAATGAAAAACAAATCCAATGCCCGCTTTTCATCTCTTTCACTCTTGTTTTGTTTTTTAACGACGTAAATCATAATTTAATATATCTTATTGCACGAAAAATTTATTCCGTCGTTGCTCGAACTCCATCTCCCTCACGATCTCCATCTCCATCATCAGCTTTATTAGTAAATTATATTCAGCCTAAATTCATATTACAACCAACCACCTCTTTAATTTCATCATAAAATAAGTGAAAAGGCTTGTGCAATGGCCAAAGAAAATGATTATATTTCTAAGCTCATAAATTCGAGCCACGTACATTTTAATTTATGGTTCGATATTAGAAAAAAAATAAGAATAATTTCCTTCTTCATAAAAGCTAAATTACAGAGTTATTTATTTATTTATTTATTTAAATTGATTTATTAAAAAAGCATGCATCCCAATCATTAGCTTGAATAGTCCCAAATAACCCCCTACTAAATGGTCTATTTGGTGCTGTTTACATTATTTTGACCCCTTACCTTCCTTTGAAGAAGCGATGTGAAACTCCAACCACCTAACCTATTAGAAGTATAGTAATATATCATCATGTGGCATCGTGCAGTTAAGAATATATAATAATTTACAATTTGATTATACTTGTGGCATAATTTTAATAGGATTTAGAATTGGATTCTCACTAAATTCAACCAAATGCCAAAATTAGCGGCTTTCGTGAGTTCAAATTTCTCACCATTTCTACGTAAATCACGGATTTATTAAATCCAAGGATTTAACGGATTACGCGAAAAAGAAAAAAAGACGACCACAACATCTGTGCTGCGAGGAAGTCACAGTTTCATATGATGTTCTTACATGTTATGCTTATTTTGCATTAAATCCCGAAAGAAAATGCACAACACCTCAAAAGAATTTAACTGAATGTTAACGAAAAACTAAATTTTACACGTTCTGATTCACATGATCCAAATCCCATTTAACTTAAATTCTGGGTGCAGCCAATCACCTGCCAAATGTTCCAACATAAGAGAGTGGAAACATTACATTTTTAAGAAGAAATAAAGATGCATAATATGGGGCATTTAGGCACATAACATGTAATTTCAATGCATTTACATATCTAACATCAAAATTTTCATATCACCTCAAAAATATTATTATTTGATATAATTGGCAAGTTACTTCGCAGCTATTTCGTCAGTCGTAAGTCCTCTCTGACCCGGGATTGAAACGTACGTGAAAAAACTGATGTTTAGGTGTTAGAAATGTAAATACATGGGAATTAAGTGCTGTGCATTTAAATCTTCCTATAATAATTTACAATTTAATAATTCGTTTATTTTTTTTTATATTGAAAATGATAAATTTTTATAGAGTAGGGTTGCTCAAGCTATTACTCACCGTTATATGGCTTTATGTTTTCCCCCAACAAGCGTCTAAATATTTATGGTGAGAGGCATTCCATGTGACCATTTGATTTTTTTAATCGGCCCGAAAGATCACATCACCCAGCGGTTGAATTTTATCAAAATATTTTATTTTATTAAGCCAAATATATAATAAATGAGATTGAACTAACCTAAATCTAAGTTTATTTTATTTATTATGTACTTCAAAATAGGGCTGTCAAAACGGCTCGTTGTTCACGAACACCTCGTGTTCGGCTCGTTCGCTAAGTTAACGTGCCGAGCACGAACGAACAAATATTCAAACAACACAAACAAATATTTGTTCGTTCGTGTTCGGCTCGTTTTGGCTCGAAATACTACTGATTAATTAATTATAATCAATTAAAAGTATTAATTAAGAAAATAGAATAATAATTATTAAATTAGATTCAAATGATGTTTGAATATAAACAATAATTGTTAAATCTTGCCCCAATCCTTAACATTTTATGGCTGCTNATGAGTAGCATTTTTAAAAAAATTAATTGACTACAAGACTACAAAGATTTATAATCAATTAAAAGTATTAATCAAGAAAATATAATAAAAATTATTAAATTAGATTCAAATGATGTTTTGATTTAAATAATAATTTTTAAATATTGTCTCAATCCTTAACATCTTATGGCTACGTTGATTAGGGTTGTCAAAACGACTCTTTGTTCGTGAACTGCCCGTGTTCTGCTCGTTAAGCAACCGAGCCGAACACGAACACACTTTTTAGCTCGTTTACACCCCTAGTTGGAATCCTACTAATTTTAATTTCAAAAATAGAATATATCAACACTGACAAAATTGTCTTTAAGTGCAACTTGTGNCTGCTTGATTAGGGTTGTCAAAATGATTCTTTGTTCGTGAACGACTCGTGTTCGGCTCGCTAAGCAAACAAGCCGAATATGAACACACTTTTGAGCTCGAAATATAAAAGAACCGAACACGAGCTGAGCCTGGGCTAGCTCGTGTTCGGCTCGTTTACACCCCTAGTCACAACCTTTGTGTAGATAACCGTCAAGATTTACTGATGGGTTATCTGTAGGCTACCCACCACGAATTTTATTGCTAATGAGTAGGGAACCACTGTTAAATATTGATCCATTTCAAGTTAGGAGATGCGACTTTTTATCGATACTTGGGCATTGTAGGGTAGTTTTTTGTATTTTATCGATCAGATGTTAATTTTCACTATCTGTCAAATACAGATGTTTTTTACCGCTCAGATGTTTATTCATTGTTTTTCAATTTCGAATGACATTTTATCGATCAAATGGGTGTGTCACTAATAGCTTTCGGAAATTTTTACCGATCAACCATCATGTACCGCTATAAGTTCTAGAAATTATTCATCAGTTAGATGTATTACATCACGATTAGTTTTGTCACTCAGGTGAAAGCATCATTGACGATATATTTTGAATTCCCCGAATGATGGTCGAACTTTGATGATTCCTTGAATGAACTTCCCAAATTCCCTCGGTATCAGCAAGACCTAGGAACATATGTGTAATTTTAAAAAAAAAATTTACTTGTCCATTTTTATGAACTTGATGATAAAATACAAGAATTAGAATGATAATCCATTCTCATTACCGAGTCGAGGCTAGTGAGGATATCATTTATGGCTCCTTTCGTTGTACGCTTTATCAATCGCTAAGTAATCTGAGTATCTTCGTGATCCTTTGAGATGAATTTGAGCCGAGCAGTTAGGATTGTGCTTGGCTTTTGATTTTTTTCAACATTAGTTATCTTTGGTGGATGGCAGTTGACTTGTCCTGAATCATACAAAAGAGTTGTATTCATTTGTCAATATGTGTATGTTGTTTAGTTCCAATAGCTTTGTTATTGTCTTCGGTTGTTGTAGGCCTAGCGCGTATCAAAATGGCCCTTCCTTCAACTCTTGAGCTAGGGTGCCACAAGAAACTGCAGGCTCCAAATCCCGCACTTCCAACATCTTCTTATGTAAGTATGTGAACAAGTGAAGGCTCATGTTCTATCCTTTTTTAATTTGTAGAAGGGCCTACAAATTCTCTTGCAGCATCCGGGCACTAGGAAACTGAACTACAAAGATTGGCTTAAAGTTGGTGAATGATGTGATCACTCCCAGCGAAAATGTGTTGAACTGTCTGAGGGTCGGCTCTCTTAGCATGGCAAAGAGAAAATGATATTTAAGTGCACCACTGATCCTTAGTAGATACACAATCAACTCAAATGAGGCTATGTCATCGGTAGGATAGGTCCTACCCTTACAAAACTCCAATATCGGGACCATCTCTCTGAGAGTTCGACCTCAGAGATTTTCCAAAAGAATGCATTCACTAGTTATCGACGAGCTTTAATATGATTGAACCAATGTATGTCGTTCAGTGCCGATCCAACACTATTGAAGTCCTAGGAGTTTGATTCTCTTTACAAAGCTAAGGGGCTCTTCGGTTGTTGGCTACCAACCCTTCCTCTCTAAAAAGATTCTCTCTTTCCTGAGTCAGTGCCTCTCGAACGACATCCAACATTTGAACCTTCAACTCCTAGATATCTTGGTTCAAGAACTTTATCGTGCACTCCATATTATCATTGTCTTTGTTACGAGCTTCTTGTTTATATGCTACTTCTCTTCTTGTCTGTGGAATGATTCAAACTCACCACAGATTTTAGGATGTTGAATCCCATTTTTTTTTGTGAATCACACCCCAAGGAATATAACATAAAGAAAGGGGGAGAGGGAGAAGAGTGAACAAAAAAAAGTAGTAAAATGTCTTGTCATTCTTTCTTTTCTCATAAAATGATCTCCTAATTTATAAGATAGAGGGTATAATATGATGATATTATATTTCTACCTATACTTTAATGGAGACTGTATAAGGTGTTTTATATATTTTGTAGGAGCCTATTGTTAGGCTAATATCTGGCTTAGTTTAATGAGCTTATTTGGCTTTAGCTCGGTAAGACTGGTTTGGTTGGCTAGGTTGAGCCGATATTGTCGGTCGACTGAAATCTAATACCTTTGGGTGGGCATGAGTATTTCAGTTGACTCGACTTTGCTGATCTATTGATATAGTCTGGTTGTCGACTTTGAATTCCAACAGGATGAGGAGCTCTTGTCGACAGAGCACGACTATGCTTCAAGCACGGGGTGAATCACTAGAACTCAAAAGATAGCTCATTCTTCAACGGGGAGAACCTATGGGATGACTATAAGAATATGTTGTATTGTTAATTCTTGTTCTCTGATGAGGAGACTCAGGGGCGTCTGTGAGATGAATATTGATAATGAAGAACTGAATATTTCCTTTGGTCGGTTCTACCAAAAGGTAGGTTGGTGTATAATTCAGCTTTCTTTTACTGGTTGGCTTGAATTTTTTTCTGTCTTCTTCGATTGGTTTGGATTCAGATCAATTGGTCATCCTTTTATCTTTCTCCTAGCTCGGTCGGCCTTCGGCTTTGGCTTGGGCGGCTACACCCAACCGGCCTTTAGCTTCAACTTGAATGGTTGTATCTGGTCGGATAAGTGGACCTTTTGGTCTGTTATGAGTGGGTTCTACTTTATCATATTTTCTTCCTTCTATGACACATTTTAGTTGTACAACACCATTCCCAAATTTTGAAATTGTATTAGCCATTCTAAATTAATACACATATAATTTCTTTTCGATTGGGATTAAATTAGCTTAATAGTTAAAAAAAACAATAAAAGTTTATGAAAAATTATGAAAACTTATGTTATCTGAAAATGCAAAACAAGAACTTGAATGTGCATTTCCATTTACAAGATGCGAGACGACGCACTGGATAGTCGAACGACAATCTATAGTTGTTACTTTGTGAGATGTGGAACGGTTGGATGAGTTGTGAGAGTGACGTGAAGGTGACTGGTGAGATGACGAGACAACGTGCAGAATGGAGGGGTGACGACTATCGTCAGACGATCAAATGACACTAGACAAAGACAATGAGGTGCGGGGACGGAGAATGCAAGCAAGAAATGGGACGGTGATTGCAAGTGAGAAATGGGAGCCCGGAAGAAAGTAAGAGAGCTAGGAAAATTAGGATTTTAATATATTTTTGGGTTGGGCCAAAGCTCTACCCATGATAATGTGGATGCTTGTTAGAGGACTAAGTCGTCTATGAAAATATAAAAATATTATTTACATGCTTATGAGGTTTATGCGAATAAAAAAAACGTTAAATTTATGCATAAATTTGTTTGAGAAAATAGCTCTCCTTGAAATAAAATCATGCAATCTTTCACATAAATGTAAACATATTACCATATATGTACAAAACCAAATTTTGATATGAATCATCAATATTCACTATCAAATACTCTCTCATTATTGAGGATACAGTCATTTATTATAACTTTATTCTATTTTTTTCNAGAATCGTAAAATGCTGAAGAACAGATTAAGCATGCAGTTGTGGTTATTGGTTACAGGCTTGAACATTTGGGGTTGGAATTGAAATTTTAGTTTATAAGGCTGTATCATACAATGTTTTTAGTTTGATTAAAAAGAAGAGCTATTGTGTGTGGATATGCTAACATGAAGCTGTATCATACAATGTTTTTAGTTTGATTAAAAAGAAGAGCTATTGTGTGTGGATATGCTAACATGAAATAATGGATATGATGCAAATCTTGAATTACAAAACACAAATTGAGACTTTAAGCTGAGAAATGGGTCCCATTGTTGTACACTATAATTAATTTTTGTTCCACAAAATTAGATTTTTCTTGCATTTTAACTTCCATCATATTCAAAAGGCTTACCAATTTAAATAATTTNAGAAATGGGTCCCATTGTTGTACACTATAATTAATTTTTGTTCCACAAAATTAGATTTTTCTTGCATTTTAAATTCCATCATATTCAAAAGGCTTACCAATTTAAATATTTTGTTTTATATTTTTAACAACTTGATTTTTTTTAATTATTAGTTTCTATAAATTAGGATAAAAAATTAACTTATTTTCATTCATTAAGTTTGAATTTTCTTTTAATGTGAAGTAAAATGAGAATTTTATTTGATTTTTACATAAATTTATTATTTCTAATATCAATGAATGGATTATTTTTTTATATTAATATGTTTTAGCTAAGGTGATCTATTAGTAAGGGTAGAGTGGCATACCATCAATTATGAACATATCAGCAATATAAAAATTTGTGATGATATACCTGATGATGTCACTCAAATTTATTTCAACGATTGACATCCTAGTAATCCTCCAAATAAATTATTCCCACTTTTAAGCATAAAACATGTTGATCTATTTCTTGGATCATGCCAAATTACATGATGAATCTGACTGACCTTTCCAAACTTAAAAGTTAAATAGATGTTTTATTAATAAGAGATTTATTGGAGAGTTCAAGCTCTTGCAGCTTCAACATTACTGGGAAAAGGTCGAAGTGGGCATATACATGTTCACAACATAGCAGTTAATATTTCAATTTTCAATTTCTGCATTGAATGGTACGTTGGATATGATGATTGAAGTTATAATATTTTCAAAATTGATCCAAGTAGTAGTTATCATTAAATAATAATTCCAAAAGGAGATAAATGAATTTTTTTTTTTAAAGCTAAGGATGGGTTATATGAATGGTTGGTTACTCCATTTGGATTAACTACTACTTCAAGTTCTTTATGTGAATTATGGACAATATTTTTTGACCTTTCATTAGAATTTTTTATCATGTGTTTCCATACATAACAAGACTAGTTTGGTACCGTCTTAGAAGAATTTATAATTATCACATAAAGATAAATTATATTTAAATTTGAGAATGTAATTTTAAAATTTTATGGAATAATCTTAGGGATTGTCATATTAATTAAATAAATTTCTATTGAGNTCTTCTCCCCCTTTTGACAACATTAAAAAAAATGGAAGACATGTACATAGAAAGGCAAGAATTTAAATAAGAGGATCTAGCATGCCNTAATAAAAATCTTGAAAATCAACATATTTTCTTCTCCCCCTTTTGACAACATTAAAAAAAATGGAAGACATGCACATAGAAAGGCAAGAATTTAAATAAGAGGATCTAGCATGTGAAGCATTCTTCTTAACGTACAAAAATGTTCTTAAAGTAGAGGTTTTGTAAAAATATCAGCAATTTGAAAATCAATAGCAATTAGGAGTGTAAATGAGTCAAGTCAGCTCGTTAATGAGCACATAAGCCGAGCTTAAAGTGCCAAGAGCTCGAGTCAGTCTCGCCTTGGCTCGGCTCGTGAGCCTGCTCGATTAGCCTACCCTTAGTCATTTCAATGCATTTTCCAATGAATTGCAGCTAAATCATCCTCATCTGGCCACCAGTACTTTCTTCGGTGGGCACCCGTAAAAATTGAATTTTTAGTTCAAGCTCGCAAGCAGGCTGCTACAACCATTAGCCAAAGCTCAACACTCACAATTTGACAAACGAGCTGAGCTTGAGCTTGATATGGATCGNGCCAAACATTGGGTTCATACTAGAGACAAAGCATATTATACTTTATTTAACTTAGAAATAATGATTAAAATAAACTTCAGAATGAATATAAGCTGTAAAAAAAACTTTACAAAACTTCAATGAATTAATGGCCACATTTCGGGTCTCTTTGGGGTTGCATTTGTTCGAAAAAGTAGTTGTAATGCTGTTGCAGAAGAAGCTGTTGTTTAAAAAATTATTGCGGTTATTACAAAAATAAAAAAATAAATAAATAAATTTAGCCCGCAGCTAGTAGCCACCGAAAGTAGTCAGGTATGATGGGAGAACACAGCTTTTAGCTGCAGTTTTTTTAGAACACAGACAAAGTTTAGATTTATCAAACAGAAAAAAACTGTGATGCAGCACCGCAACGCCGACACACCGCCTCCCCAAACGCGATGTTAGTAACCAATTTGATTGTAAAATTTCACAATCGAAAGCCAAATGGTCCATGCTTTTTAACATTAATCGGAACCCATTCCGAATCCCTACATCCAAAAACATTGCTGGAACAACTATGAGAATTGTATATAGATCTGTATTGCTGAATAATTAATCCCCAATGTAACAAGTCAGAATCAAATCCAAAGATAAAAGAAGAGAAGCTAAAAAGTGAAAGAAATAATAGAGATTGAAGAAGGGTATTCATGATTAGGGCTGTTAAAATTGCTCGCCCTTGACGGACAAGTCGTGTTCGATTTTTTTTTGTCAAGTAAATGAGATGAAACGAATAATTTTGTTTAATACGTATATGGCTCGAATTTATGTTTTAATAATAATAATAATATAATTTATGTTCTTTTAAAAACTGATTAAAAATGAAACAATTAAAGCAAACAAATAATAATAAACAAAATTTTTTACAATTATACCACCCAATTTTACATGTATTTACATGTATACCACCCAATTTTTATGTATTTACATATGTAACAGTTAAATTTTACTTTTTATAATATACCCCTAAATCTTTCAGTTTATCATTTTAATTTAAAAAAAATGAAATACAGCTTTCCATGAATGAGAAATGTGACATGCATAAGAAATTCAAAGTTCAGATATAAGATAGGTAACTGCCAAATTTTACTATTTACAAATTTACCATCCAAAAAATTCCTATCACATTAAAAAAAAAAGAAAAAGAAAAAGAANACTATTTACAAATTTACCATCCAAAAAATTCCTATCACATTAAAAAAAAAAGAAAAAGAAAAAGAAAAACGAAGAGGTTTCCACACAGCCCTAAACGAGCTAAGCGTGCGAGTGCATCTTCTGAATCGCTTAGAAACCCTAGCTGCGAGTCGTGGAAGCGCAATAGAAGAAGAATGGCCTTAAGATGGCCTTCTCTGGTTATGCAAACTCGAAAGCCTCCGCTACTTTCTTCCTCTAAGGGAAATTTAACTTGTTCCCGTTTTCTGGCAGCTCCAACCTCTAAATCCTTCTCGAAGTGAGCTCATTTCCCCCTTTCTTGCCATTGATTTTGCAATTTCTATAGTTTATTGCTTTTTTCCTTTCGATTTAGTTATTTGTGTTTTTCGGATGTTGAGATGTTGGTAAACTGGGCTTTCTGTGGGGCAATAGATGACTAGCATTTTTATCAGGCAGTTGCTTTCTTGAATTGGAATGTTGAAAGGTCTGTTCATGAATCTTTTCATTTCGTAACCTTCTCTTGTTTCACCAGAAATTTTTTTTTCACACGGTTTTGAAGTTGTTACTGCAGTTTCGCCATTAGATGAATCATTCAAATCAAAATTTTATGGGTTGGATCTTGAGNACTTGGTCAATTTTTCAAGCTAATTGGCATCATGAAAATTGTTGTTTTTGCCTAAAAAACTTGCAAAAGCATATATCGTCTTCTTTGGGATTTTCTTTCAGCCTAAGAATACAAAGTCTTTATGACTATGCACAGGGAGGATTTCTAATAGGACATTGATAGATTTGTTTTATGCAAATAGTTTTTCTACAATAAACATATAGAAGTAGCATTTTAGGGCCCGTTTGAGGCAGCTTATAAGTACGGCAATGTTTTTGAAAACGTCGTTTAACTGTTTGGTTTTCACGTTTTTTAAAACACTGGCTGCCACGTTTGAGTTTGTTACATTAATGGTCCGTTTGGGGCAGCCTATAAGTACGGGCGGCGTTTTCTAAAACGCCGTCGTACTATTTGGTTCGCGCGTTTCGCCAGCTTATCTGAAATTATGTTTGGGTTTTTATACTAAACGCAGGCCGCAGGTCGACCCCTGCGGCTGGACCGCGGGCCGCGTTTGAGGATAAACAACTTATCCTGAAACGCACAAGCTACCCCGAACAGACCCTAAATGCAGGTCGTAGGTCGACCCTCAGACCGTGTTTCAGGATAAGCTGCTTATCCTGAAATGCACAAGCTGTCCTAAAATACAATCTTTTCTTTTTCTAAACAATATAATTAATTAAGATTTATCACCCCAAAAAGATTATTTAATGACAGCAAACACTTAAATTTAAGTCAAAACTAAGTAAAAATGAAACACTAATTAGTATGATTAAAGGTTCATTGAGCCTCTTTGAGAGATTAAACACCTCGCCAAAAAAAAAGGTCTATTTTTGAGTTTCGGATAGGATATTATCATAGAGATGCTGTTTCAGAAGCTAGAAGGAAATCCTAAAAAAGATTATATAGATCTTATGGAAGGTTTATTTGACAAAAACATCAATTTTCATGGTGCCATATAGCTTGGAAAATACACCAAATAACAGAAATGAAGATGATTGAAAATTTTGAATATTCATAGCATTAGGAATTGTGACCAACTGCCATAAGAGTAATGCATAGAACTAATAGATTTCATCACGCCATCCATCGATTCCAAGCAAGATAACTTCTTTACCAAAAAAATTAAAATTAAAGGATTGTTCTTAAAATTCCCAAAAGGGAAATAACTCGAGTTGTTGTGCACCATTATTTAATGTTAAACAAAATTGATGTGTGCCGGAGAATTCATGGCGGTGGAGTAATGAATTGTTGTCTCGGCGTCACAAGAGAATCCATCACACACTCAAGTCAAAGAAAACAACCGGTAGAGACAACAAAAGTTTTTATGTGGAAAATTCAGGCTACAAAAGTATGAGGAGTTCGCAAGATCTTCGATACAAAAATGATGTTGGGCTTCATCTCCTTCTTCAAGCTTCAGTATTCCTCTGGCTCAGAGTTTAAATCCCCAACAAGAGGGGGATAGAACTTTATTTATAGATTTTATATTGCAAGTAAGGAATGAATCCATACCACTTAGCACAGGTGGCCTGAAGAGTCTCCCTCAATTGAACGGTGTTCAGTGGGCAATGTCAGAACTGAGTGATCTTGGACTCGTTTAATTCATCTTGTCGATAGGTTGATCTAACTATAAGCATGTCAGATTTGGAATTTTTTATACCTTTCAATTATGCACAGAAAACTTTCAAAGTGGTTTAAAGACTTGATTTGGCTCGAATCAGACAAATTTTGGTATCATTTTGTTCCTCTAGTCGAGTCGGTCAGTGTGATTGTATATTTGAGTAAATCAAAGTTCTAGATGACTTTTAATTAAATTTTGAAATTTTCTTGCTAAAAAATTCTCTTTAGTTGTGTTTCATGCCTCGAGATTTGTAACGAAAGATGAAAATTTGTTGTTGATGTATCAGTAATATCATTGTTCAATAAGTGAGCACTCAAACTAAGAAACCAATATTATAAGAAGTTGGATGATATAAGAGAACTTGAAAAATTCTCTCTCATAACTTGTTGTCACGTGGCATCAATCATGCAGAAATTTCACTTATCCACCAAAAACAAATACAAGAAAAATAATCTGACAGCAATCATAAGAGCATCAACAAATCTGCTACAAAATTGGAGGGGGAAGCAAATACAAGCCACATATATCCAAATATCGTGCATGATTATGAGAATTTCAACAAATACACCTACATACTATAAATTTCAGGTGCCAACATTATCTCGATCGTTAAATTCTTGAGGAGGGGTAGGAAGTGGGTGGTGGTCGGCGGGCAGATGCCACCTTCTCAAGCAATTTTAAATTTAACTCCTTAATAAGCTCACACCTAGCTAGCTGAACCACAATTTTGCTCGCTCAATTTAGAACTCATATAGTAAATTGTTAGTTTTGGCTTGTGATTAACTAATTTAAACATGCCACCTTGTGGAGCTATCTCAAATTCAACTCATTAATGAGCTTGTGATTCAAGCTAACTGAACCACAACTTTACTTGAGCTCAATTTAGAACTCATATATTATATTGCTAGAGTTTGGGCTTGACAAGCTCTATTTGGTAAAAAGCTCGCTGGATAAAATAATTTAAATCTCATTTTTTCCCCCATTTTATATTAAATTTCAAGAGCACACAACTGCTCGATTTAGAGCAACATTGAGAGGAATAACATTCTCATAACTTCCCCTTTTTCTTGAAATCCCTTTGGTCACATTTCATCTATGACTTCTTCAATTCTAGCTTGTTGGTAAGATCCCGCTCGGACAACCTTGTTACTATCACCTTCTCCATTTTACTTCTATCCCTAACTCCTCATTATGCTTCTTTGGCATCCTTGAGCTCATGAGTCCAGCTCAAGCTTGGCTCGACGCGTTTATACTCCTACTTTACGTTGTATTGCTTCGTCTTTGATGCTAGCATTTAAATCTTAAAATCTTAAAAAATTTTAATGAAAATACCATCTACCAAAAATGAAAAAAAAAAAATCACCGGACTACCAAAACTTGAGGCAAATTATTCGTAAAAATACTATAATAAAATATTCTAAAGCAACAAATCTGAAATTAAGAGCATCAATACTTTAGTTAAAGCGATAGAGAAGAAATCCCATCAAACCTAAACTTTTAAGCACCAACTCAATTGCAGTCCATGTTGGATGGCTAAAGCGAGGCACAAAAAGCTAACTTTCTCTTTGTTTTGGGCCACCTTTTCTCTTTTTTATCTTTTTCCTTCCATGTTCGTAGGGAAAGAAAGCAGTGGTTGGATTCTGGATTTTAGCGCTTTTAACATCTTTTCAGAAAGGTTGAAAACCTGAAGTAATAGTTAAATATTGATATTAAAGAACGATGGCCAATGGCCATCTGATTCACTGCTGACACTGAAATTCCTTGCACTAATTTATTTTATGTTCATATTCTTTTATCTATATTATAGTGCACACCTTATCTGAAGTTATTTGAATTAACACAGATAACTACGTGCATCAAATATATTCTATTAATTAGTTTTATATATATATAGTCATATATGTATGATGCGGTAAGGCTACATAAGCCACGTATGTGTGAGGCGGGAAGCAAGCGGGAGAGAGTCAAGTCAAGCACTAGTGAGTAGGGGTGGGACGCAAGTACTGAAACTAGGGTTGCTTCTTAGTGCTAATCTTGTGTTTTTTAGCAGGCGCTAGTTGTTGCGCGCTATGGCGCCTTCCCTCCTTCTCTCACTTTGGAAAATTGGGTGGTATTTTCTTATGGCTTTCTTGTCAAGAGAGTGCGAAACATCGGTGTAAGAGATTGAGTGGGATCAATGAGGTTGTTATAGTAAGGAAATTGGGCACTAAATGCATTAGCTAAGTGATATTAACTTTACATTCCTTACATTTTTTGTCATTATTTAGATAACTTCAGATGAGGTTTGTAATATCATATGTATTAAAAAATGCATAAAATTAATATTTAGTAAAAATAATTTCAGTGTCAAGAATGAATCGGATTCATGCGAATGGTCATCGTTCTTTAATTTACTTTCTTAGCTGTCAGTTTAATTAATTTCCAACCTTTTCAAAAGGTATTAAAACTAAGCACTAAAATCCAGAATCCAACCACTGCTTTCTTCCCCTATGAACATGCAAGTAAGAATAGGTGGCCCAAAATAAAGAGTAAGTTGGCTTTTTGTGGTCTCACTTTAAGCATCTAACATGGATTGCAATTGGGTTAGTGCTTAAGAGTTTTGTTTGAGGGGTTGTTTCTTTTTCCTAACTTTGATTAAAGTACTGATCTTCTTTTGGTTGTTGAAAATGAGCAAGATGTTGCCAGAAGAAGAGGAAAGTTAATGAAGTGTTATATGTAGTTTTTTATGCTTTTTTTAGGTTTAGACTCGATACAAAGATTAGGCAATGATCATTGCTGGCAAAGACATGCCTCAAACATTCAATACTAATGCGAGCTGACCTTGATCAATGAATAAAAGAAAATTATAAAAGAAACTTAGAGGTAAACTTAAATTCAAGAATAACTTGAATTGTATGGTAATTACTCTTGTCACTTGTATGTGTCACATGCTAATTTTAAATATATTTTATAAATTCAACAACTAGAGTTTTTCCACGGTTTAACACTATACAATAGGTATTTTACGCAAATGCACATATCGTTTAAGTAATATATGATTTTGTTTAGTTCAGAGTATCGATCCCACAGGGAAAGTTGTTAATTTTAAAAATTTAAGAAAAGCTCTAATTGAATTTAAAGATTCTTAGCCTGGAAATAAGTTCGATTTAGGTTGTGTTAGTGAATGCTACAAAATTACCACTAATCCTATAAATTTACTATTAAGCTAGTTTTACTAAATTTTAAAGTTAAGAGAATTCAAGCTATGAAAAATACCCTCCCTTGCAATGAAATTAGTAATTTGTGTAGAAATGGAACACTTAAAAATTATATTTAAATTTTTGGCAAATAGGAGCATTCATTTTTTGTATCATTTTTTAAGTGCATAAAGAAATTAGGTTTAACCTGGTAAGTGTTTATGTCTGTCACCTTAGAAACCTCCAAGTTACCCCCATTAAATTTATATCCTTTTTTATTTGCACCAATCTACATATTATTTTTCCTTCTCCCTACAGATCAATGAGGTTTTTACTAGTTGTTAAAGTCATAGCCCTCCCTGATCTATATGTATTCACAATAGATTTTAACATACCAAATGACAAGATCGATATGTAAATAAAGCGTAAAGTAAAAACCATCACAATCATGAAGAAAAATTCATTCTAAATGTATCCATTTACCTACACACATTACTAATTCATCACAAGAGGAAAGTGCAAGGGATCTACTTACAATTCTTGGAATAAACACAATAAAACAACATCTTATAATAAAGCAAAGTCATACAAAATGAGTTTATACTAATACAAGACAATATAAAATAAAAGACTTATCTTTATCCCTTAGAATTGAAGTGAGCACTCATTCACAAGTGATCTCCAAGTCCTCCTTGCACTGCTAACATCAATTCCTTACAATTTCACTCAGTTCTCTCAAAAGAAATGCATAAAAATTAAAGACTAGATCTATCCTCTCCTTTTCTACATTCCAATCTGCCTTATTCACTTCTCTAAAATGCTCTTCTCCCCTTTTAAACTACTCCCCCCCTCCCCCACC
>JXCR01147455.1:136713-146865 GCA_002079205.1 Phalaenopsis hybrid cultivar | reverse complement strand
CAAGTTAAAGTTCCATATATATATATATATATATATATATATATAGCAGTGAATTTATGTATTATATTCGTTATAAAGTAAATTTTAAATTATATTTCAGTAAAATTTTGTTGAGAAAATTAATGAATTTTTTTTTCGATGAAATTTTTAAGAGTCTGACTTTGAATTAACTAAATTGTTAGTTAGCAATCCCTTGTTTCAATATTATTTGTTATACGATAAATAATATAAAATTTAATTGATTATTTGTATTAGGGCTGCCTAAACGGGACGTTGTTCATGAACAGTGCGTGTTCGGCTCTTCAAAAAGTTTGTATTTGATTCGTTCGTTAGGTTAACAAGCCGAACACGAACATCTTTTCTGTGCTCGATATATAAATGAGTCGAACAAGAATAAAGATTTTCGCTTTCTTTTTCGGGTCGCTTTGGCTCGAAATAATGCTCATTAATTATATATATATAATCCGCAAAAGCTGAAGTTTGAGTGGATAGGGCTTCCCGGGAAGTGTAAGGGTAGGAATGCAGGAAACAAATTCGCTTGAAATATCTTTATTTTTTTATGATTGAGGCATTTAAAACATACCACATGATTCGAATCTTATGAATTTACATATCTAACCTCTAACCATTCATATTTACATGCATCTCATGTACATTATTACATCACATCAAAAATACTCTAATCACTACCTTTTGTTAAAATGATTTTCATGCATAAATTTATAACACCAAAATATTAAATATGTGCGAATATATAAGAGTTATGCGGCATGTTTGTAAAGTTCTCTTGATTTTGCATGAGCGATTAAAATAGGAAATTTACTTACATGCTACACAATTTTTATGTTTTCATATATCTAATATATAAACTTTAATTTCTACGTACATAACACCTTAGAAAAGTGCATTCTTCTTTTAGAAGTTAAAATAGCGGTATTGTTATGTGATATGAAATATTTTTATGGTATAAATATAAAAAATATAGTTTAGTGGTTGGATATGTAAATACTTTGGATTTGGGTGGTATGGAGTAAATGCCCCATAAAAGCATTATAATATGCATAAGCCTATCTTTAAATTCTTATAATATATACATATACATATACACACACAGTGTGTGAGTAGACACACACACACACACTCTTGAAAGACAGAGAGGGAGATAGTGGGAGACAGAGGGCGAGAGATGAAATGTAAAGAGTGACTGTAGAGAGAGAGAGAGAGAGAGAGAGAGAGAGAGAGAGAGAGAGAGAGAGAGAGAGAGAGAGAGATCGTTTAACATAACCTTATAAATCTTATTTTATGAGTATTATATTAGTAATAGGTGAATAATTTACATTGTAAGTTACAATGATACTATATTTAACAATCATCGATGCTTATTGACACTATCTAGTTACTCAAACTCATTTTAGATATTACAAAGCAAGTAAGTGTTTATCTAACTCTAATCTAATAGAAAAAATGCACGTACATTACAAAAAGGTACACGAAAGAAATGAAGACTGCTATTATAAAAAAAATAACATAAAAAGAACTGGGGCAATAAATCCAATTAATATTAAAAAAAATGCAATTTTAATTAGTTTATAGATATTTTCATGATCTTTTGTAGGTAGCACATAATATTAAATTAAAACTTGGAGACCCATAAGAACTTTGAGTTTGATAAACTCATATGAACATCATCTGTGCATTCATAGAGATCATTAACAAATGACATAATATACTTTTCCATAAGATTTTTTATCGACCAAATGTAAATAATGTTTGTTGAAAAGGATTAATTTTTGAAGAAATTCTACCGATCTGTGTATTTGTGTCAGTAGATCCCTATTTTCCATTTCAATGTACACTAAGACACCAATCTCCAAACTATTAGCAAGTTTAAATAACTTATCAATAGAAAATAAAAATATAAAATCATGAAGATAATTGAATATTTAATTCATTTAAAATTATTTTCAAAACTTCAACATTACGAATTAAAAACAAAAGTAGAAAATTGAACATAAAACAATCCCAACAATAAGATAGAGAGATACTAGGAGAGGAAAAATGAGAGATTCTAATCATTGTATATTCAAAGTCATCTATTGTTTTTATTAAGGAATTTAAGTGCTTTATATGTAAATATCAAAGTTTAGGTATCATATATGTAAATAAGGATGTTTTAAGCGCTATGCATGTAAATACCTCTTGTTGTTTTCATAATGTTGAACTATAGGCTGTATAACCTAATTTACCCTAGATCAATCGCTAATAAATTAAATCTTCACTCAAAAGAAAAATTTTGAAGAAAAAAAAGATTGTTGAATGAAGGCTAAAAGAACAATTATTCAAACTAAAATAGCACTCATACTGAGTTGACCATAAGGCCTTTAAAGAAAAGCTCAATACCTAAAAATTTGATGTAATAGTTCCTCATTGTTTCATCATGGTTTCATCATTGCTTCATGTTGATAATCAAGAGCCCTTGTCTATAATGAAATATCCATACAATGCAAGCTTAGGAACTAGCTAGCAAGGGGCCGTTTAGTATTCAATTTTAGCCAAAATTTAAGATGTTAGGATTTAAGATAAATTTAACTTTTGTTGTGCAATATATAATTTTAGGGAATTTAGTTCCCACTTTACTTATAAAGTATGTTCCAATCTCATTATTGGTTAAATCCACCGTTCAGAGGACAAAATGGATTTAAGAGTTCCTCCTATCCCAAATCTAACATCTTGATAGAAAAGCCAGATAATTAATGATAAAATGGCAAAATTTGATAGTTGTGATGCCAAATAATTTTAGTGTTTTAGACCTATAATTATTTATTAAATTTGGATTTACTTGATGGTATGGAAATGAACATGCAAAATAATAGCATTGATAAAAACGATTGTTCTACAGTAATAACAAACTCGCATGCTTGTTTCAAGAACTACTCACATCCTCATTTGATTTGAAGGAGAAGTGACACCAACAAACTTGCAACACTCAATGATGTTTGGTTGCCAAAAAAAAATAAAAATAAAAATGAAAAGAACTTAAATCATACAAAACACCCACTTCTCTCCCGTTGCACCTTAAATCCCAAATTTATTAAATTTGACATCCAATGTATTCAATTTCTTTCACATGTGTCTCCTCAATTCCTCCTCCAACAAACTCCTTTTGTGCTTGCTTCGATGTTGTTAAGGTTTAGGATTTGGATAGAAGCTCAAGTGGCATGAAGACAATGATTCAGGATGTTGGACAACTTTCTGTCAAGAGATTTTTTTTTTTCACACACTCGAAGTCACACACACCACACATGCAAGAGACTAAACCAACGACATTTAGGTTAAAAAATAAAATTTTCAACCAATAGGCCAATGTGACTTACATAGTATTATGTCAAAAGATCTGTTGCTTGATATTCTAACATGATAATACAAAACCAAAGTAATCATATTATTTTTTGTAACATATTATTTTTCTGTGTTTATTAAAAGATTTATATATATATATATATATATATATATATATATATATATATATATATATATAACCCTTGTTTCTTCATTGATTCCGGGCTTCAAGTTCCTAACCAAGGCTAATGCTATTTCCAAGCACGGTGGGAACTGTTACCGGCTGGCTGCTCGCTTCCTCCGATCATCTCCTCCGACCAAGGTGAGCATGAACTTAGTTTACACTCTAGATTTTTCTGGTAGGCATGCGTTCCATTCGAGATTCTTCTTCTAGCCCTAGTTCCCTCGCCTCAGTTTAATTCTCTAATCGAGATCAAGGAGAGGCGCGATTCAGAGATATTCAGAGAATGGATGAAAGAGGGATTCGGGAGAGGGAGAGAACATCGATTGGGATAGAGTGAGTAGGGTCAGGTTTAGAGGATAACTAGTGAGAGGGAATGAGGGAGACGGGGGACGAGGTGGAGAGCGCCCGAAGGAGGAAGCAGGGATGCGGGAGATCGACAGGGGGAACGCACGGAGCTATGATCGCTACATCGATGGCATTATTGTGAAAGGCTTTTGCGCTAATTCCTCTTCCCTTGGGACTTCTTCTTTGCTTTCCCCTTCTCTTCCTCTTTTCTACCNCGAGGTGGAGAGCGCCCGAAGGAGGAAGCAGGGATGCGGGAGATCGACAGGGGGAACGCACGGAGCTATGATTTCTACNTATATATATATATATATATATATAACCCTTATTTCTTCATTGATCCCGGGCTTCAAGTTCCTAAACAACCAGGCTAATGTTATTTCCAAGCACGGTGGGAAGTGTTACCGGCCGGCTGCTCGCTTCCTCCGATCATCTCCTCCGACTGAGGTGAGCATGAACTTAGTTTACACTCTAGATTCTTCTGGTAGGTATGCGTTCCATTCGGGATTCTTCTTCTAGCCCTAGTTCCCTCGCCTCAGTTTAATTCTCTAATCGAGATCAAGGAGAGGCGCGATTTAGCGATATTCAGAGAATGGATGAAAGAGAGATTCGGGAGAGGGAGAGAACATCGATTGGGATAGAGTGAGGGTCAGATTTAGAGGATAACTAACGAGAGGGAATGAGGGAGACGGGGGACGAGGTGGAGAGCGCCCGAAGGAGGAAGCAGGGATGCGGGAGATCGACAGGGGGAACGCACGGAGCTATGATCGCTACATCGATGGCATTATTGTGAAAGGCTTTTGCGCTAATTCCTCTTCCCTTGCGACTTCTTCTTTGCTTTCCCCTTCTCTTCCTCTTTTCTACCAGCCATGGCCAGGGAACACTTTCGTACGAAGCATTCTCTCGCCAGAGCAAGGGCTTTCCTTCACCTAGCTATCCCTCCTCGTCTTTTAACATTAGGTTTAAAACTAACCCAAACAAACGAGGATTTACTATTTCTGAGTTGGAAAAGTATTTGGATTGGCTTATTGTCATGTTTTGTTGATGAAAGGCTAAGTAATTAACACAAAACCCTAAGAATAGAGCATATTGTTGTTTAGGTTAATTGGTGGAAGGAAAACATGAACCTTGGAAATCTTCCTCATCATAAAATTATTGTGACAATCGACGCTTTTATTTTTCTTGGGACACACTTTAAGTTATCTTAGAGATGAGTAAAGAGTCAAAAAATCAGGATGGCCTGACATAAGATTTTTGGTGAATAAGTGTAGTAGATTATTGTGCATCTTATAATAGAAGTTAACATAGCAATTTTTCTAGGTGTTATTGATACAAATGCAGGCAATTTGAGGTTGATGATCAAAATTCTATATGAAGTTTGAGGTAAGTCGTTCTATATGTAATTAGAATATATTTTACATCTCTAGCTTTGTTATAATTAGAATAGTTTAGAAGGCATATTAAATATCGTGTAAACAATACGTAGGCCTTAAAAATGGAAATCTTTGTTTAAGCTCAATAAGTGTCGCCTACTTTGGCCTGTTGGTTGGCATCCACGTTATAAGACCTCATATCAGGGGTTCGAATCCCCTCTGGCACAGTTGGTCTTAAGGAGGTGGTACTTGAATTGTTTGACACATTAGGGGTGGTTGGAGGCTCTTATAATAGCCTCTGGCCATTCCTTCGAAAAAAAAACCCAATAATAAATTGACAAGTGTCATAGAATGCTTTAAATTTGAATTTTAGCATCAATTTATGGGCCTGCTTGGGTTTAACTCAGCTACTAAGGGCACTCCATGCACATCTTAGCATGGCTTGGCTTATAAGAATATTTTTGACATTGGTGCTTGTCTCATCCTAAACCTTCATAATTGTGGTGAACATGAGTGATCTGGTTATCTCAAGCAGAAAATTATTTTTTCTTTTAACTATCCTATTTTGTTGTGGAGTGCAACACGTTAGCTTTGATAAAATTTACCTTAGACTTGATAGATAATCACCAGGGATTGAGGTAGAATATTATTTTGCATTCTAAAATTTTCAATACTTATATTTTTATTTAAAATTGAGTTTGAACTATATTTTTAAAAAATTTAAATGTCTGACATGTCTTAGATTTTTCTTTTCATATGGAACTTCTATGTGACCCTACTGTGATAATTTTTGAAGGATGGAATATCTATGTGACCATAGTGTGATCATTTTTTAAGGAAATAGACTAACAATTTCTAGTAACATTTTGAACTCAGGATCGTCCCAAGATACTTGAGTGAATAAAAATAAAGATGTTATTTTTTGTATAATAACTATAAATAATAAATTTTCATATGTTCTGTGAGCTGACAAATTTTGCATGAGAAATTTTTGAATTGTTGTTCTTGAATAACAATGCGCATAGCCTTTCAAGATATGCGAAGGTAGGATGTCCTGATTGATAGTGAAATAACATGATTTGACCATTCTTTACTAGAATTAAACCATAACAAACNTAATTAGCATAGTTTAGAAGGCATATCAAATATCGTGTAAATAGTATGTACACCTTAAAAATGGAAATCTCTCTTTAAGCCCAATAAGTGTCGCGTACCTTGGCCTGTTGGTTGGCATCCACGTTATAAGACCTCAGATTAGGGGTTCGAATCCCCTTTGGCAAAGTTGGTCTTAAGGTGGTGGTACTCAAATTGTTAGACACATTAGGGGTGGTTGGAGGCTCGTATAATAGCCTCTGGCCATTCCTTTGAAAAAAAAAACCCAATAATAAATTGACAAGTGTCATAGAATGCTTTGAATTTGAATTTTAGCATCAATTTATGGGCCTACTTGGGTTTAACTCAGCTACTAAGGGCACTCCATGGACATCTTAGCATGGCTTGGCTTATAAGAATGTTTTTGACATTGGTGCTTGTCTCATCCTAAACCTTCATATTTGTGGTGAACATGAGTGATCTGGTTATCTCAAGTAGAAAATTATTTTTTCTTTTAACTATCCTATTTTGTTGTGGAGTGCAACACGTTAGCTTTGATAAAATTTACCTTAGACTTGATAGATAATCACCAGGGATTGAGGTAGAATATTATTTTGCATTCTAAAATTTTCATTACTTATATTTTTATTTAAAATTGAGTTTGAACTATATTTTAAAAAAAATTAAATGTCTAACATGTCTTAGATTTTTATTTTCATATGGAACATCTATGTGACCCTAGTGTGATAATTTTTGAAGGATGGAACATCTATGTGACCATAGTGTGATCATTTTTGAAGGAAATAGACTAACAATTTCTGGTAACATTTTGAACTCAGGATCGTCCCAAGATACTTGAGTGAATAAAAATAAAGATGTTATTTTTTGTATAATAACTATAAATAATAAATTTTCATATGTTTTGTGAGCTGGAAAATTTTGCATGAGAAATTTTTGAATTGTTGTTTTTGAATAACAAAGAGCATAGCCTTTCAAGATATGCGAAGGTTGGATGTCCTAATTGATAGTGAAATAACATGATTTGACCATCCTTACTAGAATTAAACCATAACAAATGATTATTTTAATATTGACTAGATGACCTTAAGAGCTTGTTGTTTTGAAGAGTCAAGTTTGAGGCAATAGAATCCCAAATACATCTCAGCATTGCTAATCAATTTTCCCTTTTTCAATTCCTAAAATTCACAAAGATTAGGCACAAAATTAGTATTATAGTTTAGATCATGGACGAGTTTATTGGCAGACAGTAGGTTACAATCAAGCCCTGTACTGCTAAGATAGTGTCAAGAGTTAATATGTTTGAGATGCAAACAAATCCAATTCTAGCAATTCTTTATGATGAATTATCATCAATTCTAATAGTAAGTTTTTAATTATATGTCTATAAATATCTAGAATTAATATACCACCTGCCATATTATTTTAGGCACTATAATCTACTATCTAAAATCTAATGGTATCCTCTTTTTCATTTAAGGCGTTTATGAGATGACCATTTAGAGCCAATGAACTTGTACCAATTTTGTTAGATTCAAGGCTTTTTTTAAAATTTTTTGTAATTGAATAAACATTTTTTAAGGCAGCCCATTAGTTGTTTGCTGAATAGATAGAAGTTATTTGTTGTGTTTGTCAAGAAAAATCTTTTTTTTAAATATTTCTTTTAACAAATCCTAATAGGTTTGGGCCCATTATTGCATTGAGCTTATTTGTCAATAATAGTCATTCTTTTGATTCAATATTTATTTTTCTTATTATTAGTTCTTTGTCTAGACACTTATGTTGAGTTTGGTTCACTTTTACAAATGTAGTTGATCCCTTTCTTTTCAATTTGTTTGATGTTTTATTTTTCATTGATCATAAGTTGTTATTATTTTGGTTGCTTCAATAAAATTCTGTTCCGCTTATGATTGTAGATTAATGCTTACATACATACATACATGCATACATACATACATACATACATGCATACATACATGCATATACATACATGCATACATACATGCATATACATACATACATACATATACATACATATACATACATATACATACATA
The DNA here is from genome assembly GCA_002079205.1 of Phalaenopsis hybrid cultivar. NCBI lineage: Eukaryota > Viridiplantae > Streptophyta > Magnoliopsida > Asparagales > Orchidaceae > Phalaenopsis > Phalaenopsis hybrid cultivar. Next base: position 138,460 of record JXCR01147455.1, on the reverse strand, counting down.
CATACATACATACATACATACATATACATACATACATATATATATGTATATATATGCATATATTTGTATGTATATGCATACACACTTTGTGTTAATATGCATTTCTTTCTTTGGGATACAAAACTGCTTCGACTTTACATCCCAGGCCTTGCCTCGTAGGTTAATGCCAAATCACTCCATCTTATTTTGTGTTTTCAGTAAGCATTGTCTTATGTATTAGAGATTGGCATTTATGTTATTGATGACTAACTCGATAAGGAAATATATGTAATTTGTAAAAGTCGCACCATCTAGTCGTAATGTTTAAAGAATTGTTGGGCCTCTTTGGCAGGTGTGATAAAAAACCCTCTATCTCTAGAACTTTTAAAAGTTATTAGTTGGTGTTAATGCAAATGCATATAAAATTTTGAAACTATTTGCAATTTTTTTTGGCGGCTCTATTTACATTGTTTTTTCTTGTCCATTTTCAAGCATTTGAATGATTTCTGTCGTTCTTGTTTCATTTGATTTGAGAGGGAATGCATTTTACTTTTGCTCTGCTTAGCTGATTTATTCTTAGCCTTTAGAGTGATTAGGTTTCTATTTTGATTAAGAGTTTATTACTGTTTATTGATTCACATAAAGTCAGAGCTTGGCTGAAAGGCCTGAAAGTGTTTCCTAAGTTTCAGAAACATCATATTATTACAGGTCAATCATTCTGCTCCATGCGAACAATGTGGGTAAAGCACCTTGGATGGCAGTGATATTGCAATCTTTTATTATCTGATTTCCAATGGTCATATTGTTTTTGGAAGTCATGCGTTTCTTCAAAATATCTGTATTACCTAATTTGGCTGTTCGGATAAACATCTTCCTGGACTTCATATTCCATAGGAGCATGTTTTTTATGTTTTATCTTTTAAATGGCTTGTTCCTCTGCAAAGGACCTCATCCAAGCAAAGAATACCAATTTAAAAAAAAATTCCTATTTTATTACTTACTAATGACGAGTGCCTGGGGTTTTTTCAGGTTTTCAACTATCAAAAATCAGAAGTGTGATTGGTAANGGAGCATGTTTTTTATGTTTTATCTTTTAAATGGCTTGTTCCTCTGCAAAGGACCTCATCCAAGCAAAGAATGCCAATTTTTTAAAAAAATCCTATTTTATTACTTACTGATGACGACGAGTACCTGGGGTTTTTTCAGGTTTTCAACTATCAAAATCAGAAGTGTGATTGGTGCAATGGTTGTTATGATTTGAACTGCTTACATTCCATTTCATTTAATAGGAGGGCCTGCTGATGGATAGACAAGCTCATGATTATGCTGCTGCAATGGCTTTTGCTCAGCAGCAGCAGCAGCAAGCCAATATTCAACAGCAACAACAGTTTGGTTTTCATTCACAAGCACCACAGCATCCTCAACAAATGCATGGATCACCGTTCATGCCTCCTCACCACTCTATTCAACAGTACCCTTACCATCACCGCTTACCTCAGCAGCAGCAGCTCTATCCACATCCAACCCATCCAATGTTACATCTTCAACAACAGCAACAACAACCATCTGGATATCCACCTCATCTACCTCCTCATCTCTTGCGTCCTCCTATGATGCACCCATATGATTCAACACCTCCTGTTGCACCCCCTGCAGATCCTGAGCTTCACAAAAGAATTGATAAGTTAATTGAATATGCTGCAAGAAATGGCCCTGAATTTGAGGCTCTTATACGTGAGAGGGAGCAGGACAATCCTGCTTACAGTTT